>JARHVA010000017.1:2172500-2332500 GCA_037957365.1 Torreya grandis | reverse complement strand
GTATAATTTGATTTTCTATTTCTATTGCATTTTTTCAGTCAAATGCCATGATGCTCGATATTGTATGAAGATAATGTCTATAGCCTTATATCATTTTTTTCTAATTCTTTAGATTAATATACAATTACTACACAATTTATTTTGATCAAATAACATAGTAGTGAGTATTATATCTATAATGATGATAATATAGACAATATTTATGAATAAGAAATTTGATACTTAGCTCAAAACTCATGCATTGGGTAATGCTTTACATAGTTTCAGAATCAACACACATAGTGAAATTGTTTTGAACAAGATATGTGTTTGAAGTTGCCTTGAAGGTAATGGATAAGGCAATTAGTAAGGCAGTCATAATTGCAAAGACCACAAAGGTACATAAATGCATTATGTAAATTTTTATGATAAACAGTATTGGAGATTAGTTTAATTTGTACAAATGATTATGATGCTAATGATACTTATGACATCGAGATCATTCTTTGTGTCATCCTATATGCATATAATAATCTTCATTAAATTGGCATTTGGACTTTTCAGTTTACTATAGAATGACCATTTTCAAATCTAATCTATCTTTTGATCAACCATCTATAATAAAAAAATGTTTCTTGGCCAATTTCTCAAGCCTGGTAATAGATAAATTATGTGATGATTGCTTATGTTTTTCATTGTATGATTTTTTTTGTACTGATATATTCTATTTTTTACCATGTTTTTTTCCTATATAAACATTGACCTTTTTATGTCACAATTATTCAAAATAATTATCATTATGATTACTTGCTTAGCATACTTAATACATCTCATCAATTTTTTGTTAACTACTCCTTTTTACTTTAGAATCCTTTGTTCTTCCCTACATCAATAACAATTCAAAATGAAGAACTGAATTACTAGTTGAACCTATCTGAATAAAGATCTATTTTTTATTTTTTAAATGCTTAGAAATTCATGAACTTCCACATATTATTTTATTAGTAAATATTTTGAAAAGATGATGACCCATGTTTTACCATAAACAACTTGACTAGATTTTGTTTTTAATGAATTATGCTATTGTTACAGAGACTTAAGAATGTGAATGTGGAGAAGAGATGATAGAGCAGAAAAACACATGTCTACCATTCATATTATGAATCAAAAAATACCTTTGGAAACAAATGTTTTTTTCTATACAAAATATTTCCACACTATTATTTTTCAATTGTTTGTGAGTAGAAAATGAACATGTGAACTGAAATGCTAATTGTGTCCTTACCTAGTTACTTGAGAGTTGTATTGAGACTTTTTTGAGTTCATTTTGCTTGATCACATAAGATTTCATAGTATCAAAAATAATTCCTTTCATATAAATTCTTCAACTTGCTCATATGTAATGATATGAAAAAAATCGTAGAGAAGAGTACTTATTTCAAACAAATATTTATAACTGAGCTGTTCATTTTGATCAACATTATTCAAAATTTATGTCTTATTATAGAATTATTAAAACTAAGGTGAATAAATAAAAGCTACATTAAAATACTATATAGGACAAAAATTTGATGGCATTAGCTTGTAACAATGATTTCCATTTCTATAAGGCTACTCACTAATTTTATGGAGCTGGTTGAAAGTGGAAAATAGTAGCCTTGTACATAGACAAAAAGTGTTTACTATGTGTTGGTTGAATATTTTGTCTATCAGCGTACTTGTAAACAAAATAGGTCTTATTAGCCAAAGCAAGAAGATTATTTTTCCTAATGTGTAAGTTTATCACATCAGAAGGAGACTGCTCTCTCCTCTCATCAAGGGGAGGTTCCCTGTGGATATGCTATGTATATGTATAAATAGAAAATAATACTCAGGGGTAGGACCAGACATCCATCTCTCTTTCTTCAGAGATGATGTATACAAAACAAAGAAAAAACTCAAAGGAATGATAAATAGCTCTCCTCTTCTTTCAGAAGAACTATTTAGCCAGCCACAAGGATACTCCTGGAAATAAAAGTAGAATGTAACTGAGAGTATGGTAACTAGCAAGTTGAGATAGAGCTCAAAGTTTCTACCTGAAATGATTAAGAGTAATATATGAAGGGCAATGAAAGCTCAAAGTCTTTTCAAAGTCCTTTACACATCAATAAAAAGAAAATACACTGAAGGTGGCTATGGGGGCACAAAGTCTCTCCATAGTTGATTCTTCAAGACACCTTCCTGACTAATTTTACTAATCCTACTTATTAAATTAATGAAATAGAAAAGATATCATAGCACAAATTCTGAAAAAGTCCCTTGCTTTCATTAACAAAATATGATCAACAAATTGAGCACAAAGTCTCAATGATGCCTCTCAATTTCGGCAGAGTTTCGTTTAGATTGTCAAAAAGAAGATCATCCAATTACAATGAAAGAAAGTCCCTTATATAGCCATTTGAAGAAGGACTCGGGAACAGTAATACATCATGATGCGTTGGGAACTATTAGGAAGATAGGCTGAACTTTGGGGCATTTTACTCATTTGATCTTTTCAATGTAGATGAACAAGCTACGCAATTGAAAGATTACAACTTTCAATGTCCACCTAGCAGTCTGATCTTGTCTTCATCGCTCTTCCTTTCAAGATTAATTGAATCAGGTCTTGGATTCATCCATTGTTCTGTCTTTCCTTGCTTTCAGCTGGTTTTTTGTCTTAAATTCTAAAAATACATTTGGGTATGTGGATCAAAGGATCAATGGCTATTTCACTATCTTTAAAATTGACGTTTACATGCCCGTCAATGTGATCTCAATGGCTAGTTCATTATCTTGAATTTGACGTCTTTGTGGGCGTCACCCCTTGGTCTTCTTTTGGATTTGCCTTTTCAGATGCGACTTGCCCTTTCAGACCTTGAGAAGTGATCTATGTCAAGTCAGAATAGCCCTCTTCTTTGGCTGCTGAGAGTCCCTCGCAAGGGCACCTGCCCTTCGGGGTCCTTCGACAGCCCCTTTTGCTTTGGCAGTCCCTGGGGGCAAATATTTCCCTGGGCTTTATTCTTTGAAATCTCCCCATGGACATTTTCCCTAGGTGTTTTCTATTTGAGTCTCCCGCGGGTAATTCCATGGACATTTGTCTCGCAGAAAATTCTCGCAGATAATTTATCTGGGGAAAATTTCCACGGACAAAAGTCTAGGGAAAATTCTTGCAGACAAAAATCTATGGAAATTTGTTTCGTAAAGTGTTTTAAGTCGGCAGTCATTAATTCTTTCAGGATTTTATGTTGAACCAATCAGTTGAACCAAAAATGGTTCAAGCTAATGGTTTAATGAATTAAACAAGCTGATGAAATAAACATTGAAACAAACACAATAAACTTGCCTTTGAACCAACAGTTGAACCATATCGTTGAACCAAATGATTGAACCTATCCATTGAACTAGTTCAATGGTTCAACAAAGTGCATCGAGCCCCTTTGAACCAAAAGCTGATGAACCATCCAATGAGTCAAGTGGTTGAACCAAGTGAATAAACCTGCTATTGAACCTATACGTTGAACATGTTTGTTGAACCAAGACGTTGAACCAAGTTTTGGTTCAACGGTTCAAACAAAGCTTTGAAAAATATCTTCGAACCTATTGTTGAACTTGTAGACATTGAACCAAAGGATGAACTGAAAGAATAAACCAACTGAGTGAAAATAAAGAGTTGAACCACTTAGTTGAACCAAGCCATTGAATTGTCCCTTTGGTTGAACCTGCCATTGAACCTTGAACCTATTGAACCTTTGAACCAAAATGGTTCAATGGTTCAACGGTTTAATGGTTCAAGCCACCTTGATTTGGCCAAGTGTCTTTGAACTCGATGAACCAATTAAAGTGACTAAACTTTGAACCTTGATGAAGTGCTTAACTCTTACCAAAGAGGTTAAACTTGTTGAACTTTGAACCTGTTGAACCTTTGAACCAAAGTGGTTCAATGGTTCAAGAGTTCAGTGGTTCAAGTCTTTTTTTGCACTCAGATGTTTGGCAATGAAGATTTTTGATTGAACTGAAGCTCTGAACTAATTTTGGAAAATGACCAAGCATTGAAAAGAAATTATTTTGACTGAAACCATCTACAAAAGCCTTTGAACCTGTATAAATGAACCTACCTGTAGAATCTAAAGATACAAAGTCCGTAGAAATCAACATGTAAAATCCATTGAACTTGACTTGCACAATCTGTAGATTTCTTGAGAAGCTTGGAAAATGAGGAATCTGAATGTCTAGGACAAATTTTTGGAAATGGAAGATACAATTTTGGTCTGTAGGACCAAAATAGTTCAAATGTTGTCCCAAAAATGACTGTTATTTTTGGGGGACAACAGTTGGCTCCAGTTGGGGAACTTCTATCAATTGCAAAACAAATTGAAGGGAGTAAAATCCAGAATCTCCAGTGTCTTCAAGTATGCCATTGGGCTACAGAGTCATGCTACCCAAAAATGAAAGGCATCAAACATGGAAACAAACAAAACAAAATAGAAATAAAAGCTAAACAAATATACATATGTACAGATGAAATGATCTGATACTTCAAGAATTGAAGTATTTTAGATGTTGCTTTTTGGGAGACAATGAAAATAATGTTCTATCTTGGTAGACCAATAGGAAACCATTTTGTCCCCAGAAATGGTGATGAGTGAATGGAGCTCTCCATGAGAAAATTGATTTTTTGTATCTTCCTATTGACTCTTTCTTCTTCTTGCCCCATGGTAGGATGTGTTCTTCAAAATGGAAACCATAACTCCTTGCTTTCTTGGTGACAAATTTTTTTGTCTGATTTTGATTTGCAACAATGTGATTCACCATCATAACTTGTTGTTCTACTGGTTCAGTCCAGCACATGATTGGATTGTCCAATTCAAACTCCTGACAAATTGTCAGATTATCATCTCCTTTGATGTGAAGGAGTTTGACTTCTTCATCTTGGGTAATCTTCAATTTAGGCAATAGAGATTCACATCCAGCTTTGTTGTTGGTGTTGTTGACTTGTAAATTTTATGAAGGAAGAATATCTCTTTGAGGAGATATCAACATAGTCCCAACTCTATCATTGGTGGAAGAATTGCTGTCATCATCAGAAGCTGATTTCTTATCATATTTCTCTTCATTAGAGATGGAAGATCCCTCCTTGTTCATACTGTGCTCTACCAATTCTCCTAAAGTCTTGTTTGGATCAATTCCTGGATTGTTAGTTACATGGCTTTCATCTGTAGGAACATGAGCATCCTTTATGGTAAAGAAATAATTACCTTTGCCTGAAGATTCAAATAAAATTTGTGCTGCAGGGGATGATGTTTGGGTAACTACGTATTTTTCTTCCTTTTCAGGACTTAATCTTTTCATCATGCCTTGGACAGGGATCCTTGCCTTAGATAGATCCATGTTTAGTTCTCCTCCCACGTCCTTGCAAAAATTTCATCTAAGCAAAATGCCATAAGATGTTGGGACGTCAGCCACTAATACAGTCATTTTAATCCTCTTGTCTGAAAATGCTGTGAATGCAAATTAGGTATCTTTGATTTGCCCCAGTAATGGTACTTGCTTGTTCTCCATGGAGAAACATCTCCCAAATGTCTTGGTCAATGTGAGACCAAGAGACTCAATGACTTTAGCAAGCATGACATTGTCAGATGCACCTAAGTCTATTATACAGTTACTCAGCTTTTGACCATTGATTAACAGGGAAACATAAAAGGGTTCTATTTTTCCAAGAGTAGCTAGAGGAGTAATAATCAGATTATTTGGAATTGGCATATTCATTGAAGAATCAAAAGTTAATTTTTTGGCCTTTTGTCCTACAGGGACGGTCTAATTTTTAACATATTGGACTAGCTTGTTCAGTTGCTCTGGATTGGATTGTAAGTATTCAAATTCAGACATCTATAATTTTGTCTTTTTGACATGATCAATTATGTCAAATGGATGAATCGAGCTAGGTATAGAGAAAGGTACTTCAGCTTTCTGAGTTTTAGGATGAATGGGAGGTGGGCTGGTTTGTGAATTAGAAGTAGAAGGGGAAGGTGCAATGGATGCATTTACCTTTTGAGTAATGATCAGTTCTTTTGATTGAAAACGCAGATTAGTTCCATATTTGACAAATGTGACTGCTAGCTGTGGTTGCTCTTCTATCTTTTCTTTATCAGCTTGTTGGTTCTTAGACCTGGTAAATAATGCATATGATCCATCTAAAGCTTCTCCTTTGTTTTCGGGTTCATCCTAATAATTTAGGAAACCAATGTGGGAGTCACCAACAGATTCTTCTTAACTATCTTCAATGATATCAGTGTCATTTTCTTGATTTAATTCAAGCTGATAAGAGAATTTCGATTCTGCTCTAAGGTATCCCATTGCTGAATTAGTTAGAGGAGCTTCCAGGGCAAGTTTCCCTTATGGAGGAGGAAGGCAATTTTGTTGTCCTTGATTTCTGGCAGCATTGCCCTGATATGACTGATTTGGGAATGTCCTTCTGTATGTAGGAATAGAAGACATTCCTTGAGCCATTTTCTTTTTGAGGGCAAGGAGCTTATTTGCTAATTTTTACACCATTGGATCTGTGGTGCTTGTAGATGCAAATTCAGAAGATGATGAAGCTCTATTTCTATTTGGATATCTTCTTATCTTCCCTGCTAAGATGAGATCATATTCTACTTTAGTGGCTAAAAGTTGAGTTGTAGTGAGATCTATTTGACCAGCATGTTTCAAGAGGAAATTAACTTCAGGTAGCTGAGAATTAATGAAAAAGCATTTGAGATTCTTAGCTGTAGGTCTAGAAATTATAGGAATTATGTTTCTCAACTTATCAAATTTAGCTATGAAGTCTCTCATAGGCTCATGAGGCTCTTTCTTCATCTGTGTAAGTTGAGCCAGAAGTGTGTGCATCTTCTATAGTTTTGAATCTGGGTTCAAACTTAGCTTTCAAGATATTCCAATCAGTCACAGATCGAGCCTGTAAATGGTAAAACCAATCTGCAGTAGAGCCTTGTAGTGTTTCAACAAAAACCTTGACTGCTACATCTTCAAACTCTACTCCAATTGCTCCACAAGCTATACTGAATGATGTAATGTGTTCATCAGGATGAACTTTCCCATCATCGTAAAATTTAGGGAAATTCTTCCTAGAATTACGTGAAAGCTCATGTAGAGGAGGAGTAAGATTGAGAGGACCAAAAGCATTACCCCAGGGGCCTTGAACTGCCATTATAGGATACTGAAAAGGAGGGATAACAAATCTCAAAGGGGTAATTACAGCCACAACTTTATCAATAGTAGAAGTAGATACTTCGCCTGGTAATGGAGATCTGGCTTTAGTAGGAGGAAAGCTCTTGGTTTGTTGAAGATGAGATGGTGAAGGAAATAGATCAAAATCACTTTGTTGTACCAGCTCAAACACATGATCAATAACACCTTTAGCCCTTTGGCTTCATGTATACCTTGAATTTTCTAGATTGTAAAACAAAAGTGGAAAAGAATTGACTTTGCTTCAGTTAAAGCTTGAGGCTTTAAACTGTGCGTTCTTTCCCTATGGTGTGGAGGTGAATGGAATGGATAGACTATAAATGGATAATGGGTATTTCCCCAATGGAGTCACCAAAAAATGTTGGTTGAATATTTTGTCTATCAGCGTACTTGTAAACAAAATAGGTCTTATCAGCCAAAGCAAGAAGATTAGTCATCCTAATGTGTAAGTTTATCACATCAGAAGAATACTTCTCTCTCCTCTCATCAAGGGGAGGTTCCATGTGGATATGCTATGCATATGTATAAATAGAAAATAATACTTAGGGTTAGGACCAGACATCCATCTCTCTTTCTTTAGAGATGATGTATACAAAACAAAGGAAAACTCAAGGGAATGACAAACAACTCTCCACTTCTTTCAGAAGAACTATTCAGCCAGCCACAGGAATACTCCTGGAAATAAAAGCAAAATGTAACTAAGAGTATGGTAACCAGCAAGTCGAGACAGAGCACAAAGTTTCTACCTGAAATGCTTAAGAGTAATATATGAAGGGCAATGAAAGCTCAAAGTCTTTTCAAAGTCCTTTACATAGCAAGAAAAATAAAACACACTGAATGTGGCTATGGGGGCACAAAGTCTCTCCACAGTTGATTCTTTAGGACACCTTCCTGACTAATTTGACTAATCTTGCTTATTAAATTCATGAAATAGAAAGATATCATAGCACAAAGTCTGAAAAAGTCCCTTGCTTTCATTAACAAAATATGATCAACAGACTAAGCACAAAGTCTCAATGATGCCTCTCAGTTTTGGCAGAGTTTTGTTTAGATTGTCAAAAAGAAGATGATCCAATTACAATGAAAGAAAGTCCCTTATATAGCCATTTGAAGAAGGACTCAAGAACAGTAATACATCATGATGCATTGGGAACTGTTAGGAAGATAGGCTAGAACTTTGGGGCATTTTACCCATTTGATCTTTTCAACGTAGATGAACAAGCTACGCAATTGAAAGATTACAACTTTCAACGTCCACTTGGCGGTCTAATCTTGTCTTCATCGCTCTTCCTTTCCATATTAATTGAATCGGGTCTTGGATTCATCCATTGTTCTGTCTTTCCTCACTTTCAGCTGGTTTTTGTCTTAAATTTTGGAAATGCATTCAAGTCTGTGGATCAAAGGATCAACGGCTATTTCACTGTCTTTAAAATTTATGTTTACATGCCCATCAATGTGATCTCAATAGCTAGTTCATTATCCTATATTTGACGTCTTTGTGGGTGTCACCCCTTGGTCTTCTTTTGGCTTTGCCTTTTCAGATGTGACTTACCCTTTTGGGCCTTGAGAAGTGATCTGTGTCGAGTCGAAATAGCCCTCTTTTTTGGCTGTCAAGAGTCCCCCACAAGGGCACTTGCCCTTCGAGGTCCTTTGGCAGCCCCTTTTGCTTTGGCAGCCCCCACGGGCAAATGTTTCCTTGGGCTTTATTCTTTGAAAGCTCCCCATGAACATTTTCCCTAGGTGTTTTCTATTTGAGTCTCCCATGGGTAATTCTGTAGACATTTGTCTCATGGACAATTTATCCGGGGAAAATTTCCATGGACAAAAGTCCAGGGAAAATTCCTGCGGATAAAAGTTTGCAAAAATTTGTTTCGCAAAGTGTCTTAAGCCAGCAGTCATTAATTCTTTTGGGCTTTTACGTTGAACCAATTGGTTGAACCAAAAATGGTTCAAGCTGATGGTTCAATGAATTAAACAAGCTAATGAAATAAACATTGAAACAAACACAATGAACTTGCATTTGAACCAATAGTTGAACCATATCATTGAACCAAACAATTGAACCTATCTGTTGAACCGGTTCAATGGTTCAACAAAGCGTGCTGAGCCCCTTTGAACCAAAATTTGATGAACCGTCCAATGAGTCAAGTGGTTGAACCAAGTGAATGAACCTACTGTTGAACCTATTCGTTGAATCTGTTCATTGAACCTATTCATTGAACCAAGACGTTGAACCAAGTTTTGGTTCAACGGTTCAAACAAAGCTTTGAAAAATGTCTTCAAACCTGTTGTTGAACCTGTAGATGTTGAACCAGAGGATGAATTGAAAGAATGAACCAACTAAGTGAAAATAAAGAGTTGAACCACTTAGTTGAACCAAGCCATTGAACTATCCCTTTAGTTGAACCTACCATTGAACCTTGAACCTGTTGAACCTTCGAACCAAAATGGTTCAATGGTTCAACGATTCAATGGTTCAAGCTGCCTTGATTTGGCCAAGTGTCTTTGAACTCGATGAACCAATTGAAGCGATTGAACTTTGAACCTTGATGAAGCGCTTAACTCTTGCCAAAGAGGTTGAACTTGTTGAACTTTGAACCCGTTGAACCTTTGAACCAAAGTGGTTCAATGGTTCAATGGTTCAGTGGTTCAAGTCTCTTTTTGTACTTAGATATTTGTCGATGAAGATTTTTTATTGAACTAACGCGCTGAACTAATTTTGGAAAATGACCAAGCATTGAAAAGAAATTACTTTGACTAAAACCATCTACAAAAGCCTTTGAACCTATATAAATGAACCTGCTTGTAGAATCTAAAGATACAAAGTTTGTAGAAATCAACATGTAAAATCCATTGAGCTTGACTTACACAGTCTGTAGATTTCTTGAGAAGCTTGAAAAATGAGGAATATGAATGTCTAGGACAAATTTTTGGAAATGGAAGATAAAATTTTGGTCTGTAGGACCAAAATAGTTCAAATGTTGTCCCAAAAATGACTGTTATTTTTGGGGGACAACACTATGTACATTGGCCGATGGAGTTTTTGCATTTTTTGCTTATTGACATGAAACGGAGAACTATCCTTGAGGATATGCAAATCTCTATTATGTTTTTTAAATTGGTATGTTTATTGTTTATATGAACATTTGTTTGAGGCACACAAACCATTATTTTACTCATTACTTTATATTGCTTATTTTGTTTTTGATATTGTTCTTTGTTTCAAGTATTCTTTCAATGTTAATATTAGTTAATGTCATAATTTGTTGAAAATAGAAATGCTTAGTTGATAGACTTAATTTTGTTTAAGGTTATTTGTTATTAGATTTTTAAGTTAACATATATAAACACACTTTAATATAATGTTGAAATTACATAAACCCTTAAATTTTAGCAATACAATTTTGCCTTCAATAACAAACACATTTTCCAAATTACTAAGACAAAATCTTGCTAATAAATTTTTATTTTTTTTTACTTTATAACTTATACAAGTCAAGTCAATCAAATAGCAGAAGGCATTATCGATATAGAAGTCCAAATCCAAACTATTATAAGTCATAAATAAAGTTTTTAATGGATAGTGTAAGAAAGAATGTTTTTAAACAATGAATAATAGTTTCTTATTTAGCACAAGATATATTATCTAGATATACTTTTTACTTCTACCTATTGTGAAAATTTAAATATCTAGGCATTCTATGGAAAGAACTATAATTATAGTTGTTGTAATTTCATTATATTTTTTGTTGTCTCATTGTTAATCATATTGGTGCAGCTATGCATTATTTTTTATGTTCATTTAGACCTTACACGTCAAGCATTATCGATAATGTGATTTTTTGGGCATTCTTGATGTAAGTTTACACAAACTAAGAGTAGATTCCAATAAGCTTCATAAAGTTTTGCAGGTCTAAGATTACTTCTATTTCCATGAATAGGTTATTGCTTTATCCTCAACTAAGAACTCAGAATTTAGATTTAAAGATGAATTCATTTATTTTGAATTGTAGTCTAGAATATAGTTTTTATTAGGATCATGTGAGTGTAAGCATAAAATGCTTTGTTCACTTCTGCATGTCTAATATGTATGTGATTTTTCTATTTATAATGCATTCGATATCCATGGAGGGAGGCCCCTCTTGAAGTTGTTGAACCATAACTATTGTTGTTGTCAACAAGCACCAATTCCTTCAAAAGTAAATGATATCTTCTTATCCCAAAAGATTGTTGTATTATATTTTAAGTTAATCAGATATAGTCATATTATTCAATAATAAAGATTTATCAGAGCAACTGACTTATCTTGTCTTAGTGTTTATGATTTATAGTATTTGTTAGTAAAGTCACAACTTTCAAATTCTTTTATGAACCATAATATTGTAGATTGTTTAAAACATATGTTTGATAACTAGTTTGGATTGTGTAAATAGCATCAAAGCTTCAAAGATTCAATATAAATTTATTGTCATATGGCTTTCACATTTCAAAGTGTAATTTTAATTTATAATCTGATATTTTATAAAAAGAGTGAGGGAACTTGTCACTAGAAATTTATTGATGTTCCTTATTATTTTTCACCTAATCAATCTCTTATTTTGGATCATACATCAAATTTAAATGCAACCATTTCTTTTGTCCTCATCAAATTAGGTCAAAGACCATATATGTTCAAAGTTTTAATAAATGGATGCTAACTGTCTATGGATAGGACTCTCCTCCATCCTTTATCTGATCTTTTATTTATTATTGTAAGTTTTCTTATGCAATATTTCATGTCAAATTCTTATGAGTTTGTTTTATATCTAAAAACACTCATTATTGAAATTTTGAAATGAGGCTCCTCATGCAAGTATAGTGTGCTGTTTGTTTCTTTATTATAAAACATTTATTTTGATTTTATATCTATTGTTCACTCCAGACTCCTCCATTCATGAAATTCCCATGATGTTAGATATTCCCTAAAATGGAAGGTGGGGATAACTACATACTTTCATCCTGAATTTTAGGACTCATCTAAGACTAGCCCAGGGCACAGCTGTAGATATTTGACTTTACAAATAGAGTCTACTTAAATAGTGTCCAAGAGATTCACTATCACCACTGAAAGTATAATTTAAAGTTCATACACATAGGTCAAATATTATTATGAGAATCTGATGATCATGTTTTCTATTTCTAAACATCATGGGAAAGGGTAATTCAATTTTAAAGAACATACACAAAAGAGAGGGAAGGGTAAGGCAATAAAGGAGCCTCTAGATCTAGAATAAACTCAATGCATTGATCATTGAACCAAGTGACTCTACCATAGTCATACCACTATAGACTGAGTTTCACTAAATTTATATCCCTAAGAACATACAATAGGAAGATTTTGATGGAATTGGGAGTATGCCTTCAATATGAGCTCTCACTAAAGATGAGTACTAGGATTTTATAGTAAAGTACACATAAGCACCATATGTTAATTTTTAGATTAACACACAAATCAATAGTATTATAAAAAGGAAACAAGAGAACTCACATAGTGATTATAATAGCTAAGCACATCATAACCATAACACACATAAAGCAACAAAGTATTAATCTAATTAACCTAGCATTGATGATCATTTAAGAAATGGAGATGAAAGAGATTTGAGAGACAACACAACCCCTCTATAGAAAATAGAAATTGTATTCATTAAAATAAGTGTTAATATAATAATCAATTGGGGCTAATGTTGCAGTCCAGAGAGATGAAGGAAAAAATAGGTCAAATCTTGGCTATAATTTGACAACACTTTCAAGCTATTTTAGTCGACCCTTAAACTTTAATATAGTTTTTCATTATATAGATAAGGATGGGATCACCTCCAAATAAAATGTGGTTTCCATTCTAGGCCATGATGGACACTCATTATAGTTATAACCATAATTCAAAATTTAAAACAAATAAATCCCCAAAACCCCATAAAAGATCTGCAAGAACTACTTAGTTGATGTGTGGAGGTAAGTGAGAAGCTTCGGCTTCCAATTGATTTAATCTAATGTCCCTAGCCTCTAACACAGCTACCACAAGATCAAACTCCTTGTTAAACTTATCAAGGTTCATTAGGGGATCCTTAAATATACCTTAGCTTACGTCATTAGTTTTTGGTAGACTTGGAAGGGTGCTTCCATTAACACCTAGACTCTTGATACCTAGTTGATGCTCATTGTAGACTGTGTTGATAGATATAGCACCGCCCAAGCCCCTTCTTGGTTTACCCTAGTTATCTCCTTTATGACCTAGTCAAATTAACCTAGGTGGACTCTAAATTCCCCTTGGTCAATCAGGGTGCCATCCATGTGGAATAACATAGATATATTGACCTATTTAAACTAGGTCAATATCTTTTTCTTTCCCTCTTTTAAGGGTCTAGTTTTAGTGTGAGCCACAACGATCCACTCCTCCATAGAATCCCTCATGTTATAGGAATATGTCTAATACAACCCCAAGTCTAAGGTCATAATTAGTTTTAGCTCTGGGATCTTTCCTTTATTGAACACCACTTACAACTTCCTACACTTTTTGTCAATCTCTGCATATCCTCTCCATGTAGGCCTAGGTCCAATGGATAAGTACATTAGTCACAACTAGAGTCTCCATTACTTTCTTAAGGACTAAAAATAGTAGTAATAGGGAATCCTTAACCTACCCAATCAACCCAATGAGAAAAGTGCTCCTCACTTTAGCTTCTAAGGTTTGAACTTGGCTCTGCATGTCCTTGAATATATTTTTAGACATATCATGAGTTTTCTAGAGAATAGAGTGTGAGTCTTTGGCCATCCTTTATTCTCTAATGGAAATCCTCACCTTGGCGAGGGGGAACATATCCTGATAGATCTACCAAACCACTAGGTTCCCCTCCTAGATAAACCTTTATGTGAGTATCATCTTCATGCTTTTGAATGCTTGATCGAAGCTCCATTACATGTCTAGGTCACCCTAGGTAGTCATCTCTAGCTCCTATGACTTTGGGACCATCCCATGGGTTATGGGAGGTGTAGGATAGGTGGCTAAAATGGTAGTGAAGGGATAAGGATGAGGTGGAAGGGAGATGTAATAAGTGGATGTAATGATAAAGGAATACTTAAGGAAGGCACTAGGAGGACTCCAAGTTATGAAATGGATAGAGTGGAGGGGAATGAAGAGGCAAGGACACTCGGGAGGACTGAGGCCAAAGGTACTTGGGAAAATAACTGGGAGTAGAACTAGTTGATGGAAAATGATGAAATCAAAGGCCTTATAGACATGGTCTTTGATTTTTAATATAAGTCATAGGCATGCCTTTTACTGACACTATATATAGAACCCTAAGATGGCCTCCACTAGCTGATAGGCAATCTCCTACTCTACTAGATGGTTTGAAATTAAATATAGCAGGTAAAGGGGATCCTTGAGGAAACCCTCAATCTAGATTATTGTGTCATCTCTGTAAAGCTAATAATACCTTATGGAAATGATGGACTCTTGTATTGCTTATGATATCTAGGGAATGAGGGCCTCATTAATCACTTGATAAATTGCTCAGGTAGAAATATTCACATATGTCCCATATGTGGTTCTATAACTAGTAGAAATATAGATTTTACAAGACCACATAGACTGATGAGCCCCTGGGAACCATGCAAGAAAATTTGAAGGAATGAAAGAGAGTGTCATGTAGATTGCATCCACCAAGTAGCTCAGCATGTAAAAATTGCTCCCAAATTGGGCATCTATGGCATTGACCAACTTGAAGTTGACCAATCCTCCCATATTTAGAACTTATGATAGTGTGAGGATCATATGCAAAAGAGACATCCATATCTCATTAATGTGTAAGTAGTCATGGGCCTTGAATAATCAGTTCAGTAGGAGCATGCCTACCCAAACTTCCTTCCAAAATGTGTGGACTATGTACACATTAATATCCTCTTTATTAACCCACTTAGCATCTAGGTTCTTATCCTAGTCATAGCGGATGTCATATATTTGATAGGTTCCCATCTAGGTTGTCCCTATTACTACATTATAAGAAAATGTGTAGCCTGGGAGGGAGCAGTACACTTTATATGCATTCCCATAGATGTCAATAAATAGGTGTTGAGACTTAGGTGAACACACTCTCTCATAGACCTTATCATGCACATGGATGGAATTTGGAAGGAGGTTGTCAAAAAAATTGATGTAGGGAAATGCCTCTAGATTGGAAATGGTTTTGTGAAAGTTGCACTTCTTATAGGGCTAAAAGGCATCCTAAAACTCTACTTATTGGTCATTGTCAGAGCCTAAATCCTTGGGGACTTGTTCAACCGCTTTGAATAAATCATTGTAGTGCTTGAATTTGGTCAAGCCAACTAGGAATGTGGTATCTTGGTACTCAAGTTTAGCCTTTGGGTTTGAATAGGATACAGCCATTGTAGTAGGATAGAAGGGCAATAGGGAAGCTTTAAGTGTAGAAAGCATGAAATATAGGGGTGTTCTATGAAAATTAGAGAACCAAAAGTTAGAGTGTTCCCTAAGGTAATAGTGGTAAGTATTAGTGATTTTCCCTTAGGATTTTATAAATACATGCATACATCCCCCTGCATTAATGGATTTTGGAGGCTCACTTGATGTGAATTTAAATTTGACTATGTGGTTGTATTTTATCTATTTACTTCTAAATCTAGAGCTGAATTCAGAGCCCATGATCTTCCACTACCATCTAGATATAGCAATGGTGATGGGATGTTTTAAAATTGTCTAATTAGACCCAATTTTCTATTTTGTTGATGCCTAGCACATGGTAAGCATGCGGTCACATCTCTTAGAGTCTTATTAGTTAACTCCTACTTTATGACACATGTCATTTGTTCATTGGTCCTCTTACTAATAGTTGACACCTAGGTATGGCTTTATACTCCATGCCATTCCCTTAATAAGGGTGATGTGTCACCTTGGGACATGTGACACATCTTGATTGGTTCTCTAGCCTCATATGTACCTTATTTTAACCCTATTAGGGCCTTAGGTGGCCACTAATTCATCTACTTATTGGGTGATATGGTGCCTTTTCATTTAGCTAGGCTCTCTCAAACTCTGAGATATATGAAAAGTTTTACGATTAGTCACTCTAATACTTGTAAATGTGGCTCCCTCTCATTCAACCAAGATCTTCTAGGCTCTAACACCTTTGATAGGTCCAGGGACTAGACACTCTAACATTTGGAAATATGATGCCTTATCATTCATGTGAGCTCTCCTAGGCTCTGACATCTCTGATAGGTCTGGGGACTAGCCACTCTGACACTTGATATGGAACCTGCTCATTAATTCAAGATCTCTTAGGATCTAACATCTCTGATAGGTCTAGGGACTGGCCATTCTAACACTTGGGGACATGTTACCCTCTTATTTAGTTAGGATTTCTCGGGATCTAACATATCTGATAGGTTTGGGGAATGGCCACTCTAACACTTGGTGATGTGGCACCTTCAATTAGGCTCTCCCAAGATCTAACATCTTTGATATGCCTAGAGATTGGCCATTATAACTCATGAAGATGTGGTGCCCTCTCATTTGGATGGGCTCTCCTAGGATTTGAAATCTCTGATAGGTGCAAAGACTGGCCATTGTGACACTTGATGATGTGGCATCTTCTCATTCAATCAAGATCTCCTAGGCTTTGACATCTCTGATAGGTCTAAAGATTGGCCACTCTAACACTTAGCAATGTGGTTCCTTCTTATTCAGTTAGGCTCTCCCAGTCTCTGACATATCTAAAAAGTTTAAGGACTAGCCACTCTGATACTTGGTGATGTGTCACCCTATCATTTGGTTAGGCTCTCTTAGGCTCTAAAATCTTTGATAGGTCTAGGGACTTTCCATTATAACACTTGGCAATGTGGTGCCATCTCATTCAACCAAACTCTCTCAATATCTGATATCCCTGACAGGTCTAGGGATTGGTCTCTCTAACACTTGGCAATGTGGTGCCTTCTCATTTGGTCAAGCTCTCTCCTCTATAAAATCCACAAAAAATACGAAGTAAGAAGTGAAAAGATATGTAATTCATTTAATATTTACTCATCTCTTATTAAGAATTTGATTTGCTAGGAAAGGTGATCCATTTATTTCTCTAGGAAAAGAATGAAACTCTGAGAATTTTATCGAAAGCAGATTTATAATGTTAGCATCTTAATTCTTGAAAGAACCAGTCTACCTTAGTTATAAAAAATAAATGAGGGTTATTGCTGCTTGAGGAAATCAAGGCAATGTATATTCCAAGGATTTAAGCAAGTGCTACTGACAAAAACAAAATAAAGGATCCTAAAGTTTTCGTTTATGATATTTTTATAGGGGTCCCCCATTTCAAATAAAAGGGGTCATGTTGGACACAAAAAATGGTGACTTCCATAGGGAAAGTGATGACAAACACTTATAACCTGACTAGTTTACTCTCTTTTCCTTGCTCAACACAAAGATTGTAAAAGGGATATTTATTCACAAAAGAAAAGATGAGGCACTAAAGTCTTAAAATAACAAGTGGCATACTGATCTTTACCTTATAAATAGCTCCCAGTGTGTGTAAGAAGTGACTTCCCTTTTTGATTAAATCCCAAAATTTATTTGAGTAATCTATTAAGATAAAATGAATGTGGTATTATCCTCTATTAAGTTACAATTAAATGTGGAGACTATGGAAATAGAAATTAATACTTGCAAAAGAAAAACTTAAAACAAAAATGAAAACCATAAGAGGATGACACCAATATTACATGGTCCACCCAACTTGGGCTACATCCATGAAGAAGTTTGTAGCCCTTTCTATTGCAGTATAATCCTAGAGAATTAAAGCCTAATTATAATAAACCTATCACTCACACTATCCTCACTCTCTTACACCTCTTTCTTCTTCCTTAAATACACCAAGCCTAAATCCAAGCTTACAATATAAATACATGCATAAAAATGAACCTTCCAAAATGGGTAAGTAAAATCCCATACTTAAATCCAAATACCAATGAGAAGAAAGGGAAAACTAAGGAGAAAACACATGTGAGAGGGAAAATTTTGTCCCACTCCTCATGGCATCACTATTGAGCAATAGTGTAAAGGTGGGATCATCATTCAAGTCCTTCCTTCAAAGAGGATCTCATGATGCTTTGTTGACTTCTTCCCATGTCCTCATAAATGGCACGTCCCACTCTCCATGTTTAAATAAAGGGGTCAAAAGATACCCAATTAGGAATAGTGCTTGTCCCCACTACCCCACATGTCTCCAATAAACTTTTGAAGATTCCAAACAACTTTTGACTTTCTCCCTTTGGACATAATCATGGCTCCACCAAAAACACATCCCACATGAAAAGTAAATGAATTTTTAATTCAAAAAATTCCTCATAGTGGATAAAAACATCCCACTCCACCTCATGACTTTGTGGGTTATGCCACATCACCTTTGGAGCCACCTCACTACCTAGTCAAATATCCACATCACTAGTGAATAGTAAAAGTGAATAGTGCCAAATGAATAGTGTTTTTGTGATTAGTAACTTCACACCTAATAATTCTCCCACTTGAATTTAGTATTCACAACTTCCCACTATTGCACCTCCTACACAAACTTCTCATCTCAATCTTCCTCATCCACGAAGACTGATTGAAATTGAATAAAATTTCAACTTCACTTTTGTGATCATCTTGGTCAACATATCTATTGGGTTTTCATCTATATATATCTTCTCTAGCTTTAGTTGTTCCTCCTCCAAAATGAATTGAAAGAAGTGATACCTCAACTGAATGTGTTTCATCCTACAGTGAAATGCAGAGTTCTTTTCTAAGAGAATGGGACTCTGACTGTCATTGAAAAGTACCCATTTTCCTTGTTAGTGTCCTAACTCCTCCATCAGTCTCTATATCTATATCATCTCCTTGCTCACCTTTATAGTCATAACATACTCAACCTCTATGGTATAAAGTGCCACCACTTTCTATAGACATGAGATCTAACTCACTATTGTACCACCCATAGTAAATACATACTCAATAGTGCTCCTACCATCCATATCTTCTTCCATATCTGAATCAACATATCCCCATAGAATAACATGTGATCTACCATAAAATAACATTGAATCCATGGTCCCTTTCAAATACCAAAGAATACACTTAACTACTTGTCAGTGCTCCTTTCCTAGATCGCTCATGAATCTACTCACTAGTCCCACTACATGTGTAATGTCAGGACTCATACACACCATGACATACATTAAACTACCCATCATTAATGAATAAGGGATCCATTGCATGTGATTCCTCTCTTCTTTTATCTTGGGACTCTACTCCTTTATCAACTTGAAGTGGCCCACCAAAGGAGTCCCAATAGGTTTTACATTCTACAAGCTAAACCTCTACAACACTTTCTTGATGTACTCTACATGTGATAGTGTCAAACACCAATTCTTTCTATTTATAGATATCTACATCCCAAGGATCTATTTTGTAGCACATAAATCCTTCATAGCAAAATAATATCCCAACTATATCTTGAGTACATTAATATCTTGCATGTTAAACCCTACCACCAACATGTCATCTATATATAAAAGCAAGATAATATACCTTCTATTATCAAATCTCTTGAAGTACACACAATGGTCAGAATGACATCTAGAATAACCTTGTTCTAGCATAAAACTATCAAACTTAAGATACCATTGCCTTAGAGCTTGTTTAAGACCATACAAGCTCTTCATCAATTTACATATTAACTCCTCCTTACCACTAACTTCATAACCCTATGGTTGCACCATGTTTATCTCCTCCTCCAAGTCCTTATGAAGGAATGAAGTATTCACATCCACCTATTCTAGATGCAAATATTTCACTACAACTATACTCAAAATAGTTCTAATAGAATTCATTTTAACAACGAGAGAAAAAATTTCATCAAAGTCTATACCTTTCTTTTATGTAAACATTTTCACCACCAATCTGGCCTTGCACTTCTTCTTGTCACCATCCTCCTTAAAATTATAAACCCATTTGTTCTGTAATGCCCTCTTTCCCTTTGGAAGCTCAACCAAATCCCATGTTTGGTTTTCCATGAGAGAGTCATACTCCTCATCCATAGCCTACTCCCACTTCTCCTTGGCATCAACCTACACTTCTAAAAATCTCTCTGGATGACAACCATGAGTAAGTAACAAATAATTAAATTAAGGAGAAAATTGTTCAAGTGGCCTACTTATTCTTTTAGATCTTCTTACAACAAGAGTTTAAGATTCTTGTTATTGTTACATAGTTTGCATTGGTGCCTTTGGGACATTTTCATTCGTGATGTCCTCCAACACTATGTATTATTTATTGGATTCCTCTTTCTTGTTATCCTACAACTGATCCTTGTACATGACTTTCTCATTGAATATCACATCTCTAATCTAAATAAATTTTCTATCTTCCTCATTTCATAATTAGAATCCAAAGTCATCAGTATCATAGCCAATGAAAGTACATTTCTAAGATTTAGCCTCTAACTTGGACCTATTATTTTTATCAATAAGTGCAAAAGCTTTACAACTAAAAACTTTTAGAAAAGAATATTCAACCTTCTTACCAATCCATGACTCCTTTGGTATACCACCATCTAAGGCTATTAAAGGTACTCAATTTATCAAGTAGGTGGATGTATCAACTACATCTACCCAAAATTGTAATGGTAGTTCAGCATGCAACCTCATGCTCCTAACATGCTCCCATGATGGTTTTATTCATCTTCTCTGACACACCATTCTACTGTGGTGTTCCCAAAAATTTTCTCTAGCTTCATATTCCATTCTGTGAATGGTAGTCATTAAACACCTTATTGCAGTACTCCTCACCATTATTTGACCTGAGACACTTAAGTTTTAAACCTATCTCATTTTAAACTAAAGATCTCCATCTCTTGAATGTGTCAAATGCATCAAATTTATTTTTAATGAAATAAACCTAAACTTTTCTAGTAGCATCATCAATGAATTAGACATAATACCTTGAACCACCAAGTGAAGATACCTAAGTGGGTCCCCATACATCTGTATGCACAAGCTCTAACTTCTTTATCTTTTTGGCTAGTCCAACCTTTAGAAAATGCACCAATTTCTATTTTTCATGAATACAGTGCTCACATAAGTCCAAATCTATCTCTTTGAGACTTGGTAAACTCTTCTTTGAGTGAAGTATTTTCAATCCCTTTTCACTCATGTGGTCGAGTCTATAATGCCATATAGTTCTATCCACACCTAAAGCAACTAGATCATAAGATGAGTTAGAAAAAATAGTGGATAAGTACAAAGTACCTACTTTCTCACTTTTGGCCACCACTAGAGAACCCTTTGTAACTTTCCATGCGTCACTAGTAAAACTAACCACATGATCGTCAATTCCCAACTATCTTGCAGAAATTAGGTTCCTTTTCAACTTTAGAATGTGCCTAACATCCTTAAGCACCCACATGTTCCTATTAGACAATTTCACACTTACGCTACCCTTTCCAACAATACTACAAGGCTCATCATCACCAAGATATACATGTCCAAAATCACCTTAAACATAATCTCTAAAATAGTGTTTATTAGGAGTAGCATGAAATGAAGCCCCTAAATCTAAAACCCAATATTCATTATTATTATCCAAAGAAAGTATAAGATAATCTTGTAGTGTCTCACCTACTACATTTTCCTCTTTGTTACCTTTATATTGGTCCTTGCCAAATTTTTTGTGAAGATCCCAACATTTTTTCTTTTTGTGACCCAACTTCCCATAATTCTAGCAATCCAACTTTCCTCTTGATTTTGATCTTGAACCTTTCTTTGAATTCTCATGGTTTCCTCTTCCTCTAGTCTTTGATCTCCCTCTAGTCTCTATGGATAATTTATTTCCTAATGTGAAAGTTTTGCTAGTGCTTTTCCTTCGCATTTCTTCGTTAAGGATCACACGCACCACATCTTAAAACTTGAGTTTGCATTGTTAGAGACAAAGTTGCTCATCACCATGACCAAACTATTCAAATTCTCAAGAAAGGAACACAAAATGAGGAGAGACCTGCCTTTATCATCAAATTTAATACTAACATAATCTAATTGAATAGCAACTGTATTGAAATCATTTAAATGGTTAACAACAAAACCATTTTCATGTTAAATAATTTTTTCATTAGAAAAATCTTGTTGGAGACAGAAGGTTTTTCATATAACTTTCCCAAGGATTTCATAAGACTCTTTGTAGTTTATTCCTAGGATATGTTGAAGGCCACTATTTAAGCAAGACATAATCGGATGGTCTCGGTACTTTTTTGTTCAGCAATTTCCATTGCTCATCTATCATAGTTATAGGTTGTCTTGATTTTCATCCCAATGATAAAAAGAGGTCCTTTTGGTATAGGTAGTCTTCCATCTACATTTTTTATAACCCAAAATTATAGCCATTGAATTTATCCACCTTTGAATTAACATATTTTACCATATCTCCCACTCAAGCTAAAAATCCCTTTATCTTCCTGCAACTTAAATCCAACAGTAACAACCTTGCTCGAATACCACTTGTTAGGATAAAATGAATGCATAATTATCCTCTATTAAGTTGTAATTAAATATGGAGACTATGGAAATAGAAACTAATACTTGAAAATCAAAAACTTAAAAAAAAATGCAAACCATAAGAGGATGACACCAATATTATGTGGTTCACCCAACTTGGGCTACATCCACAAGAAGTTTGCATCTCTCTCTATTACAACCAAATCCTAGAGAATTATAACTTGTGACAATAAACCTCTAACTCACACTATCCTCACTCTCTTACACCTCTTTCTTATTGCTTCAATACACCAAGCTTACAATGAAAATACATGAATAAAAATGAACCTTATAAAATGGGTAAGTAAAATCCCATACTTAAAGCCAAATACCAATGAGAAGAAAGGAAAAACTAAGGAGAAAACACATGTGAGAGGGAAAATTTCATCCCACTCCACATGGGATCATCATTAAATTCCTTCCTTCAAATATCATCTCATGATTCTTTGTTGACTTCTTCCCATGTGCTCATACGTGGCACATCCCACTCTCCATATGCAAATAAAGGGGTAAAAAGATACCTAGTCAGGAATAATGCTTGTCCCCACTACCCCATATGTCTCCAATCAACTTTTGAAGATTCCAAATGACTTTTTACTTTATCCCTTTAGACATAATCATGGATCCTCCAAATGCAATTTCCCATATATCACTTTTGACTTTCTCCTTTGGACATAATCATGGCTCCACCAAATACACATCCCACATGAAAAGAAAATTAATTTTTAATTCAAAAAATTCCTCATAGTGGAGAAAAACATCCCACTCCACCTCATGCCTTTGTGGGTCATGCCACATCACCTTTGGATCCACCTCACTGCCCAGTCACACATCCACATCACCCATGAATAGTAAAAGTGAATAGTGCCAAATGAATAGTGTTTGTGTGAATAATAACTTCACACCTAACATAGTCGAGGTTGGACTAGTTATCAAGCTTCATCTGAGGTGTTGATAAACTGATGGCCTAGAAGGGAGATGGATGGGGGATTTCTCTAACACCAGATGGGCATCCATATCCCTAATAAATATACCTTTAGTCCCATTCATGGCCTTGTTACACTACTAACCAGGCTGGAAAGCCTGTGGTGGAGATTACATGTATAGCCCTTTCAAGGTAGACTTAGAGTTTAGATTATGCATGCTTTCATTTTTATTTTACAAGCTTCCCCATGAAAATATTACCATTTATTAGTCTTTTCCATTAAGGTCTTGGGACCAATCCAAGGGTGAATGGATGATGAGGAAGTTATGAATACCCATTTGGTCTTTGATTAGCTCAAATAATCTAGTATTCTCTTAAAACATTTATTTTAAGTGTAGCTTGGTGGCTCTATTAAGGTGTGGGATGTTCTAAAATCCACATGTTTATTTTAGAATCATTTGCCTCTTAGATATGGAATGTCAAAATTTTCGATTACCATCCTAGAATTGCTTAGATCAAAGGTTTCAACATGGGTCTTCCTACTTTTGAAAAATCCTTCCAGGCTTTGGCCTTCACCTGGAGTAGCTACTAACAATGGTTGGGCATCATAAGAACATAAAAAAACAAAGAAGGATCTAGAGGGTAAATAACATAAAACAAAATAAAAGCACATAGTGAAAGTAAACACACAACAAAAAGCAAACCTATCTAATATATAAATTACCACTTTTGCTTAGATTACTCAGAAACTACACTAGAAGGGACAATCAATAAATAGTGCTTCAAGAACTGCCCATTTATTGGAAGTGGTAGCTCATTTCCTTAGATATATTTGATATAGAAGGCATTTTGGCCTATGATTTCAGTTATTTGGTATGGGCCAATCTAGAGGGGATCAAATTTTGAATGTTAGTCTTTCTTATGAGCCCTGTCCCATATTAGTACCAAGTCAAATATTTTGAAGGTCTTGATCCTTGCCCTCTTATCAAACTAGTTCAAGTCAAATATTGGTGTTTTTTATATCTTAATAAAGCATCATCTCAGGATTCCTCTAACTAAATTAGATCAAGGAGTCTAAAATTCACCTTATCATCTAGTTCTATGAATTATTGTATGAACTTATAAGTTGGAAACCTGAGCATGACCGACATGATTGGCTCCAATCCATAAACTAGAAGGAAAAGAGAGCTTTTGAGGGCTTGTTTATACCTATGATAATTTGCCCATAGGGATAACTTTAGTAATGAGTGCCATTTATAGGGATTTTCTCTAGCTAATTTCTTGATAGTATTAATCAAATTTTTATTAGTGGACTTCCCCAATCTATTCCCTTAAAGGTAGTGATTTGATGAGAACTTTAACATGATCCCATTATCATAGGCCACTTTGTGAATTATATGGATTGAAAATTAAGACCATTATCACATACTAAAAAAATGAGAACTCTAAAATGGGTGCTTATGGTGTTCTTAGGGAACTTGATGACTTACGCAATGGTGTTTCTTTTGGTTGCAACTACCTCAGACTACCTGGTGCAATAATATGTGCCTATAAGAATGAAGTTATGATTGGATGATGAATTAGGGTTGATGACCTCCATAAATATAGTCTTTATTGTGTCAATGGTGTGGACTCCATAATACGATGTAGTGGCATTGTTGCATGTGTTTCTCTATTAGCAAAGGTTTGATACTAATGGTAAAAGTGGACATAGGTATGAACATATTTAAACAATGTGGACTAGTAATAGCTTGATCAAAGAACATTATGGGTCATGGTGATTGTTGTAGGGTGGCTAGCTCCCAATATTTCATGGAAACTTGATATTATCTATTTAGCCTCTTATTGTGATATACACTGGAGGTAGATTCCTTCATGGTTTCTTCTAAAGAAAACTCCTTTCTTCAGCATATATTATGCAACCTTCAACTAGAGGGCCCTCTTCTATATGTGGTTGAGTTTTAGAGGTACGCTTTCATAGAGTAAAAAATTCTTGACCTGGGCATACTAGTATGATTGTAATACCGTTTTTTCGTCTACATGGTATATGGTAATCCTTAGGTCTATCTCTATTAATAGATGAATACAACCTTGTCATCTAACTAGTTTGACTGGCTTGATTTCCAAGTCATATTCTTGTAATTTTGTATCCATCAACCTCTTATTTTGCCCAAATCATTATGTCCCAACATCTATTTTATAGCCAGGTCTGGGATAATAGCATGTACTTTATTTTGAAGGATGTAATGTTTGAATTTCTTCACTACCTTGACCAGGGCATAGGCATGCTTGTCTAGGGTAGAATATCTAAGTTTGGCATCTTTAATATTAGTGTTCATAAAATCCATGGGGTTTTATTATCCTTATAACCTTTGGGTATGGCAAGCAATGATGGTGTGCTTTAAAGCAAAGGGATAGATATAGAAATGTTATATATATTCAAGGCTCATGAGGATCGGGTCTTGCATAATAGTGTCTTTAATATCCTAAAAATCCTTCTTCAATTTTGCATGCCATTCCACTTTAGCATCCTATATTAATATTGCATTCAAGGGTTTTACTATTTTAACAAATTAACAAATAAATTTATGCATAAAGTAGATTTTCCCATATAAAAATTTTAGTTCCTTCTTTTTGTTAGGTAAAGGTAGCTTACAAATTATATCTTCCCTTTCAGGATCGATAGCAATACCTTATTTGGTGGAAATGTGATCGATAGGCTTACCTTTAGTGACATCAAACACACTCTTCTTTGGGTTTAAGGAAATGCCATACCTTATATATATCTCAAATACTCTCTCCAAGTGGCATACATGATTTGACTTGTATTTTAAAAACATAATTAAGTCATCCTTATAAATTATTATACATTTATCTATCAGTCCTTTAAAAGTGACATATATTACCCTTTTGAAAGTGGCACCAATGTTGATCAACCTAAAGGGCATTCATTTATAAGAAAATGTTCCCCACCTGGTGGTGAAAGTAGGCTTGTTCTATCTCTAGGGTTGACCAAGACAAGGTTGTATCTTGATAATCCATCTAAAAAAGACATCATTTGGGACCCACTCACCATTTGGACCACCTCATCTAGGGAGGGCAATGGGTAATTATCTTTATTCGAGGCTCAATTCAAGTTATGTAAGTATACACATAGGTAGATTTATCAATTCTTCTTTTGCACTAAGACAAGGTTGGCCACCTAGGTGGAGTGTTAAATTAAGAAAATTATCCTTATATAGAGTGACTTATGAACTTATGTGTATCAAGGGCTCTAAGATTGGGTTTACCATCATCTAACTTTACCTAAAGGGTTTTTGGTTGGGTTTTAGGGAAATAGTGTGAGTGATTACTCTTGGTTAAAATACCTTGAGGTCCCCATAGGATCAGGTAATCACATCCTTGTATCTCAATAGTAACCTTCATATTGCTTTAATTTTTTGTTCATCCAATCAAGACCCACATTAATCATCTAGGGATTTTATGCAGGACCTAGGTTGATGAGTCAACAATTTTGGTCCTTGAACTTGGGTATTTTAGCTTAGAAAGTTGGGTATAATGCATAAAATGCTCTTTATAATGAGATCACCCCCTTCAAGATCTAGTTCCTATGAATATTCAAGATCCCATCCTTATCTAACTCATTCCTAGGCTTATCTCTATCTCAAACATTCCCTCATTGTTGAGGAACTAGTTGATCTATTGATCATCCTCAAAGACTGAAAGTTTGTCATATTGTCTAAGATAAAGGGACATGGGACAAGTTCCATAGAGAACTCATGTAGCTCAATATCACCCAATGGGGTTAGGTTTGTTGTCGTAGATGCTAGTGAGTCTACTATTTAGTTTTATTCTTGGCGAATAGGGATGATATTAAATGTGTTAAATATTTTGATTAGGTCCCAAACCCTATGTTTATACCTTCTAAGATATGATAGCTTGTATTAAAATTTAGTCTTGATCTAGTCGATAACTAGCTTAGAATCACTAAATACTTGTAGTTTGTTTGCCTTGTGTTTTAATGCCAATTACAATCCTAAGATTAGGGCTTCATACTCTATTAGGT
The DNA here is from genome assembly GCA_037957365.1 of Torreya grandis. Lineage (NCBI taxonomy): Eukaryota > Viridiplantae > Streptophyta > Pinopsida > Cupressales > Taxaceae > Torreya > Torreya grandis. The sequence goes on along the minus strand of JARHVA010000017.1, from coordinate 2,304,658 downwards.
TATTTATGTAGGGAAACTATAACCTATATGATGTTAGATGTTTTTTCCCCAAGGGATCTATAATTAGAACACTAGCCCCACTACCTTGTTTGGAGTGAGCCCCATCTATATAAAGAGACCATGGGCCAAACAAACATAGCATGTGACTAGTATGATCCTTGGGTGGCTTTCTGCTCAGCTTGTAGATGCCAAGGTCTGAGGAAACTAGGTTTACCTTATCATCAATGGCATTGTATTCAATTATCATATGTTTCATGCATGGTTATTTGTCGACCCTTATTTGGTTGGCTACTCCTATCCATAACAACCACATATGGGATAAATTTGTGGCCATATATCCATTTAGGAATTTAGACCAATCTCTACAAAGGAGCATGTCATCGGCTTCAGGGATCTAAACCACTTGAATGTCTATGAAGTGTTAAATCCTAGGCTCAGACTCCAACTAGATGTGGACATTCATCAATTCACCTATCATTTTCACTTTTGACTTGTCTAGATGGACCACTACCTTGTCTGACTTTATAGAGCATAACTTGAGTATCTCACATATGCTTGTTGACATTACATTGGCTAAGGATCCTGAATATACTAAGCAGTTATGCAAATTATTTCCAAATAATCAAATGGTTAAAAGGAAATGGGGCACCTCCATATTATTTTTGTGAATGATCACATTGGTGTGTGTTTTTCTCAGTTTTGGTTGGGCCTATGGGGTCAAATTTCAAGTCAAAGACTTCAGTAAGAGATCATGTTACTCTATGATTTGAGCAAGGTCATGAAGGGTGGTGTTTGCCTTGATATTTTTCATATCTTACACTATGTTGTAACATCCTTTACTTTGGTTTGGTGGGGTTTTTATAGGTTCTTTACGTTCTTGAGGTATTGGAGGTGGGGAATCATTCATAGTATTTTGGAATAGTGGGCTTGCACCATTATTAGTGGGTGTTGAGGTAGTAAGGGGATGTTGTTGTTGCTTATTCCTGAGGGTGTAGTTGTTCCTTTATAATTGCTAAAACACTTACACCTCACGTATACCTTCCTTTGGCTCATTTTCTTTTTGGCTAGTGAAATCCATGGTCTCTAACACCATAGCAATTCTAAGGTCTTTACCCGAGTTAGAGGATTTAGAATGATTAAGGACCTCTTCATATTCTTCCATTTCCTTTTGGAATATTTCAAAATCAGAACCAAATTCCTTGCAGTCCAATTCCCCATGTGATGTCATGTTATGTACTCGATACTAATTTGGTAAGGCTATCTTGAAGATATTAGTTTTGGGAAGCCTACTAGGTGAAGTTTATGGGGGTTCTAAGGATGGTTATAGTTCCTGCTTGGTCTTTGATATGTGAAAATGTTTTTGTAACTATTTTCATTATAGTTACTCACCTAACTATGTATCCCTAGGAAGTCATTGTTGATTTTTTGTACCATCTCTTGAATGGCATCTAACTCAGTCTTAGTGAACTCTTGAGGCATGGTTTGGGTATTATTAGCCACGGCCAACATTACTTGGAGTTGAGTCTAGGGAATCAATTCATGGCTCCTTGGGTTTAGGAAACCTAGTTTTTGTTTTGAAATGGGATGACCCAACAAGATTTGATGCATCATAGGGAGTGGTAGAAGCATTGGGGCATTTTGATTAACATTGGGCAAGAATTTCAATGCATGCATCTTTGGGAGTACACCAAGAGTGGGGGTCATTATGTGACCTTGGGGGTTCAGATGTATATCAACTTTGATGACCCCTACATAAGCTAAGGATAGGTTTGATATGGGTGCATCTCTATGCAAGGACATAGTTATCCAAGGGTCTAGCACATTCTTATACATTTCAAGTGATAAATTAGGGTTGGGTTGATAAAGCATGGTTACCCAACTATACATATTCCAAAACCTAGCATTGAAGTTACTAATGGGTTGACTGGGATCCCTTTTGATAAAAGCAAACTACTAATATAGGACACTGGGTTCTATCACTTACCCAAATTGGGTGAGGAAAGTAGTGTTTAAATGGTCCCAACTCAGGATACAGTCTTTAGGAAGGTTGAGGAACCAATCATATGTTGATTCCATTTGGGTATAAAAATCTTGCATGTCACATCCTCATGTTTTGAATTTAGAAGCCTTAGGGTAGTTTTATAGGATGTCATGTGTTCCTCCATGGTTCATCCCATGATAGGGGTGAAATAAGGAAGATACCTCTCAGGGTTCCTAGTTAAATCATGGATGACTCCTAGGATATTAATGGAAGATCTAACTAACCAAACCATTTTTGGCTAAAATTTTTAGATAGGTTACAAGGATGAACTAATGGGAATTGTGGTAGGTCTAGGTTGGTTGAACCTAGGTTTTCTATGGAAAATCAAGAGGAAATTACCAATCAGACTCGATAGGACCTAACCCTAGTAATAAGTTAACTAGTCTCTAAGATGCTTCATAATTGAACAGTAGTTAGCATGTTATTACCAATAATCCAATATCAACATACTCATAAAACTAAATCAATGACAATCATGAAGTATTCCAATAAGAGGCCCTCATTCTAGTGTCAGTTGTTGTTCACTCCAGACTCCTCCATTCATGAAATGCACATGAGGTTGGGCATTCCCTAAAAGGGAAGGTGGGGATAATTATGGACTTTCATCCTCCATTTTAGGACTAATCTAGGACTAGCCTAGGGCATGGCTATAGGTATTTGACTTCACAAATGGAGTCTACGTGAATAATCTCTAAGAGATGCACTATCACCACCAAAAGTTCAATCTAAATTTTATACACATAGGTCAAAGATTATTATGAGAATTTGAGTATCATGATTTCTATTTCTAAACACAAGGGGAAAGGGTAGTTCAATTTTAAAAAACACACAAAAGAGAGGGAAGGGTAAGGCAAAAAAGGGAGCCTCCATATCTACAATGAACTCAATGCATTGATCATTGAACCAAGTGACTCTACCATACTTATACCACTATAGACTGAGTTTCACTAAAGTTCTACCTCCAAGAACATATAATATGAGGAGTTTGATGGAACCAAGAGTATGCCTTCAATATGATCTCTCACTAAAAATGAATACTAAGAGTTTATAGTAAAGTACACATAAACACCATATGGTAATTTATAGATTAACACACAAATTAACAATAATACAAAAGGTAAATGAGATAACTCACATAATGACTATAATAGCTAATCACATCATAACCATAGCACATATAAAGCAACAAAGTATTAATCCAATTAACCTAGAATTGATGATCGTTCAAGAAATGGAGATGAAAGAGAATTGAGAGACAACATAAACCCTCTACAAAAAATAGGAATTATATTCATTAAAAGAAGTAAGTGTTGTTACAATAATTGATCTGGGCCAAATTTATAGTCTAGTGAGATGAAGGAAAAAATAGGTGAAATCTTGGGTATAATTTGACAACACTTTTGAACAGTTTTAATCGACCCCTGAATTATAATATGGTTTTTCCTTATATAGATAAAGGTGGGGCTCACCTCAAAATAGCAAGAGGATATCATCCTAGGACATGATGGCCACTCATTATAGTTATAATCATAATGCAAAATTCAAAACAAATAAATCCCTAAACCCATGAAATATCTATGGGGACCACTTAATTGATGTGCAGAGGTGGCTGAGAAGGTTTGGCTCCAATTTTTTATGATTTGGCATCCCTAACCTCAAATTCAACTGTCATGAGGTTAAACTCCTTATCCATATTGGAAAGGTTCATTTGTGGCTCCATGAAGATTACCTTGGCTTAAGTCACCAGTCTCTAATAGACTTGGAAGGGTGTTTCCATTGACACCTAGACTCTGGAGACCTAGTTTATGCTTGTTGTGGACTATGTTGATAGATCTAGTACTTCTCAAGCCCCTTATTAGTTTTATTTGGTGACCTTATGCCTAATGACCTAGTCTAATTAACACAGGTGGACTCTAAATTCCCCTTGGTTGAGTAGGGTGCCATCTAGGTGGAATAGCACAAAGATATTGACCTATTTTAAGTAAGTCAATATCTTCTTCTTGACCTCTTCTAAGGGCCTAGTTACAGTGCAATCCATGGCCATCCATTCCTCCATAGTATCCCCCATGTTCCTAACATACATTTTATATAACCCCAATTCTGAGCTCAATATTAGTTGTAGCTCTGAGAATATCCCTTTGTTGATCACCACTTATAGCTTCCTACACTTTCTACAAATCTCCATAATCCTCTCCATTTAGGCATGGGTCCACTGGATAAGTACATTTGTCTCATCCAGAGTCTCCACTAATTTCCTAATGACAAAAAAGAGTAGTAAGAGGGTGTCCTTGACCTTCCCAATCAACCTGAAGGAAAAGTGCTTGTCATTTGGGCTTCTAAGGTTTTAACCTAGATTGCATGTCCTTAAGGATATTTTTAGACATATCATGAGTTTCTCATAGAATGAAGAGTGGGTCCTCAATAATCCTTTCTTACCTAATGGAAGTCTTCACCTTGGTCTCACCTTGGTGAGGGAGAAAATATCCTAATGGATCTGCCAATCCATAGGGTTCCTCTCCTAGATAAACCTATGTGTTAGTGTCCTATTCATGTTTTTGGAGGCTTGGTCTAAGCTCCACTTCATGTTCAAGTTACTATGGGCACTTATTTTTATAACTTGTGACCTTAGGACCATCCCCTGGGTTATGAGAGTTGTAGGAAGGGTGGCTAAAATGGTGGTGAAGGGTAGAGGATGAGATGGAAGGGAGATAGAGGAAATGGATGGGGTGAATGAGGAAAGCATTAGAGGTGAAGGGGGCATGGGAGTGAAAGGAGGAAGAATGAAATGGGATGCCTAAGGGAACATCTGCACTCACCACTATTCTTGAGTGAAATTCACATGAGGAGGAATTACCCCCGAGAAAGGGTCATTGAATAGAAGGGAACATATGGGTTGGTCAAAGGCTAATCCCATGGCACTATGGGTAATGGAAAGAGAGGGTTGGGGTGTAAGGAATCGAGGTGATATAATTGGGACCAAAATAACTTTGAGGCCTATAAATAAGGTTGGACTGGGGTACACAACCATCAAGCTTAAGTTTGAGTGTGAGTTTCCTTTTACTTCTTTTATGACCTCTTACATAGGTCAGCTCTGGATGTTACATTAGATGGATCGACTAGGATAATATGAGCTACAAAGACTGATGGTGGAGGACTTAGATTTGATTAGGAAAGCATTAGGCTAACTAAAGTGGGTACTAGGAGGGTTCTTTCTATTATTGGTATGCTCTTGATAGTTGTAGCCATGCTCAATGATAAAGGCACACCCAAGGAAGGCACCAAGAGGATTCTAGGATGTGAAATGGATAGAGTGGATGGGAATGAAATGGCAAGGATGCTTAGGAATACAAAGGCTAAAATTAATTGGGTAAATGATGGAGGGGGTGTAATAGGAAAAAGAGGAGGCACCACTTTGGGGTTTCATGGGAGTGGAGAAGAACTGGTGGGTGTTAAGATTGAGAGTTGGAAAGCAATGGGAGTGAGGGGTGAAAGGGAAATCGGACAAACCAAAGGTGCGATATAGGTAACATGAATGGGTACGTATTATTATCCTAGCTTTGGGCTCACCCTTAGACTACTGACCACATCAAACCTTAGGGTTTATGTAGCTTGGAGTTGAGGTGATGGTGGTTGAGATGGTTGTGCTTGAGCTACCTACCATCGAGTATCTCAGGTCTAGCTCTATCACCACTAAATTAATAGAGATACTAGAAGAGCTAGAGGTAGAGGTGATGTGTAATGAGAGACTAGAGGAGGTAGAGGTAGAGTTTGGGAACAAGGAGTAGAAGCTATTGGAGGAAGTAGAGTTAAATTTGGAGCATGAGGAGGAGAAGTGATGAGATTCCCTACAAGATCCTCTAAAGATAGCAAGAGTTAGAGTTGGATCCTCTGAAGGAAGAGCAAGAGTTGGAAGGGGTGCATAAGGGTCTACCTCAAACTTATTCCATTTTTTCTTCTTTTTTGTCATGATTCAGGACATCTCTTAGTTATTCGTAGCATCCAAATAGAGTTCATCATTATCCTCTACCTAATAATCATAGTTGATATTGAGGTAGGTTGAATACCATGTCAAGTGAGCTCTAATTATCCCCTTGGGGTCCTAGTTTCATAAATTGCATCATAATAGGGTGAAGGAGTCTTGCCTAGATACCATCTTCAAGATTCAAGGGAAATCCTTATAGACATGGTGACTAAATCTAATCGGAGGTGGTGGGCATGGCTTCTACTAACGTTGTATACAAAAACCAAAGATTCCCTCCACCAAATGATAAGAAATATCATACTCTGTTAGATAATTTGGAATAAAATATAGTAGGTGGAGGAGATCCTTGAAGAAACCTAGAATCTGGATCATGATGTCCTCTCTATAAATCCAATAATCCCCAATGGTGGGGATGGAATCATAGATTGCTTGTGATAGCCAAGGTATTAGGGCCTCATTGATTGCCTAATAGACCACCAGGTAAAAATACTTACATATGTCCTAGATGTGGTTCTATAATTGGTGGCCATATAGCTTGTATAATAATACATGGAATATTGATCCCCCTGATAACCCATGCAAGAAAATTTGAAGTATTGAAAGAGAATGTCTCGTAAATTATGTCCACTAGGTAACTCATCATGTAGAAATTATTCCTAGTTCAGTCATATATGATTGGATTGACCATCCTGAAGTTGATTAACATTTCCATGCTTGGGACTTCTGAGCATGTGAGGATCATATACAAGAGAGGCACCCATAGGTCATTAACTTGTAAGAAGTCCTAGGCCCCAAACAATTGATTAAGCAAGATCATGCCTACCCAGACTTCCTCCCAAAATATGCAGATATTGTATGCATTAATATCCTCCTTGTTAAGCCACTTATCATCTAGGTTCTAAGCCTAGTCATGGAGGACATCATATATTTGGTAGGTCCCCATCCTAGCCATCATTGTACCACATCATAAGAGAAGGTTTAGTTTGTGAGGGAGTAGTATGCCTTGTAGGCATTCTCAGAGATATCAATAATCTGGTGCTGAGAGTTAGGCATGCACACCCAATTTTGGACCCCATCCTACACATGGCTGGCATTGAGAAGGATGTTATCAAATAAGTTAACACAAGGGAATGCCTCTATCTTAACAGTAGCTCTATGAAGTCCACACTTATTTTAAGACTAAAGGGCATCCTCAAACTTGGCTTGTTCATCATCATTGGATCCATAATCCCTGGGTACTTATATGACCACTTTGAATAAGTCATTTTATTGCTTGAATTTGGTCAAACCAACTAGGAATGTGGTATCCTGGTACTTAGGTTTGACCTTTGGGTTTAAAACAGATGTGGCCATTGTATTAGGATGGAGGGGAATATGGATGCTCTGAGCATAAAAAGCATAAAACACAAGGGTACTCTATGAGAATTAGAAAACCAATAGTCAAATTATTTATGAAGGTAGTAGTGATAACCATTAGTGAGCTTCCCTTAGTATTGCATAAATTCATGCATATATCCCCCTACATTAATGCCATTTAGTGGCTCACTTGCTACAAATTCAAATTTGATTTGGTGGATGGATTTTCACTCTTTACTTCTAAATCTAGAGTTGAATTTAGAGCCCATGATCCTTTGTCACTAATTGAATATAAAAATGGTAATGGGATGTTTTAAAACTATCTAATTAGGCCCATCCTCTTATTTTATTAATGCTTAGTGCATGGTAGTCATGTAGTCACATCTCTTAGAGGCTTTTTGGTTAACTCCCACTTTTCAACATGTGTCATCTACTCATTGGTCTTTCTACTAATAGTCAGCACTTAGGCATGGCTTCATACTTCATGTCATTACCTTAAGAAGGGTGATGTGTCACATAGGTACACATGGCACATCTTAATTAGTTATTTGGTCTCATCCATACCTTATTCTGATATTCTTTGGGGCCTTAAGTGGCCACTAGTTAATTCACTTATTGCACAATGTGGTGAATTTTCATTTAGTCAAGATCTTTTGGGCTCTAAAATCTTTGTCAAGTTCAAGGACTAGCCACTCTAACACTTGGTGATGTGGCACCCTCTTATTCAATCGGACTCTCCTAGGCTTTGACATCTCTAAGAGGATTGGGGACTGAGCACTAAAGCACTTGGCAACATCACACCTAGGATTGGCCACTCTAAAACTTAGCAACATGGTCCCTTCTCATTTGATCAAGATTTCTTGGGCTTTGATATTTATGATAGGTCTAGGTAAAAGTCATTTTGACACTTGGTGTTGTGGTACCCTCTCGTTCGATTGGGCTCTCCTGAGCTTTGACATCTATTACAGGTCTAGGAAATTGTCACTCTGACATTTGGAGACGTGGTTCCTTTTAATTCAATTAGGGTCTTATAAGCTCTGATATCTTTGATAGGTCCAAATACTGGCCCTTCTGACACTTGGTGATGTGGTGCCCTCTCATTCGATTGGGCTCTCCTAAGATCTAACAAGTTTGACGCTTGGCCATTATAACACTTGGTGATATGGCTCCCTCTCATTTATTTGAGCTCTCTTAGGCTCTAAAATATCTAATAGGTTTGGGGATTGGCTGCTCTGATGCTTGTCAATGTGGCATCTTCTCATTTAGTTAGGTTCTCCTTAGATTTAACATCTTTGATAGGTTCAGGACTAGCCACTCTCATAATTGGTGAGTGGATCCCTCTCATTTAGTTGGGCACTCCTAGAATCTGATAGCTCTGACAGGTCCAGGGACTAGCCATTCTAACACTTGGAAATGTGACACCCTCTCATTTAGTCAGGGTCTACTAGGCTGTAACATCTCTTACAGGTCTGGGGATTGGCCGCTCTAACACTTGGTGACATGGCACCTTCCCATTTGGCTAAGCTCTCTCCTCTACAAAATCCATAAAAAAGACTAATTAAAAAGTGAAAAGATACATAATTCATTTAATGCTTACTCATCCCTTATTAAGATTCTGATTTACTATGAAAAGTGATGGGTTTGTTGCTTTGGGAAAGGAATGAGACTCCAAGAACTTCCATCAAAAGTAGACATGCAATGTTAAAATCTTAATTCTTGAAAGAACCAGCCTACTTTATTTGTATAAAATAAATGAGGCCTGCTATTGATCATGGAAATTAGAGCAACATATATTCTAAGGATTTAAGCAGGCACTACTGACAAGAATAAAAAAAAAGATCTTGAAGTTTTGGTTTATGATATTTTTAGAGGGGTCCCCAATTTCAAATAAAATGGGGTGTGTTGGCCACAACAATAGACTTTAAAGATTAGGGGTATGTTTTTAAAAAAAAAAAAATCTAGAACAAGGTTATGGTCGGCCTTTAACACAGTGTGGAGTAAATTGGGACCGACATTCTTATCAAATGTAAAAATGAGTTTGACTTGAATGTATGCTAGAGATATAATTATTATACTAAAACCTCACCTTTTCATTATTGGATGCCATTTTATGGTCAAGGGATTAAAACTTGGTTTTTAATCTTACAAATGTCCCCCATTATCATTTTATGTATCCCCTTGGATGAATTTTAGGGCTAGATATTTACAAACCTAACTTTTTTTCCACTAAAGTAATAGTTTAATGCTCCAAGCTTGACAGGCTTACATGTTTTCCAGACTTTTATGTGAGTTCTTAATAACATTTATTCTTTTAACTTTGGTTTTACCTATAATGTCAATCTTCTTATCTGTATTTGAAAGGTTTGCATGTTTCCCAGGCTGTTCATGTCAAACATTAAGAATAATTACTAGCTTAACTTGAATTTTACCTAAAATAACAGTTTCATTCTTTGAGATTAAAAGAAAAAGAAAACTATTTGCTTGTTTTCTATGTTGTATTTCTGAATTTGTGAGAAAATTTATCTTTTGTGATCTAATTTTAATATATTTATGTATTTTTCAAGCTGTATGCATCAAATTTTAAGCACATTTATCAATTATATCAATTAGTTACAAATAATCTTATATATTGAAGCTATTGAGTATCAAACTATGTATAATTATATTTATAATTAGCTCCATTTCATTACATTCACATTCAGGGTCAAGTAAGGTTGGTTTAAGCACCCATAACCATTATCTATAGGCTTTACACTAATTTTATGAAAAATAGGAGCTCAATGCTTTGAGTTCATAAGATTTTAAAGCCATATATATAAACTTAAGAATTTTTATTGTTTCTATAAAACAATAATGAATAATTTATTTCATATAAGGTATTGAGTAGCACAATATGTGTAACTTGATTTTTAGAAACCTCAATACTTTGCATCAAATGTTAATTTTTATTGAAATTGTAAAAGAGAAATTGGTTAAGCATGTGTTATGTGTGGCTTCTATTTGTAATTTGTTTATCTTTTAAAACGTGTACTTTATTTTGTTTGTTTGGAGAGTATCATTTTTCTTGCTTTTGAAAATTATGTTAACCATAAATTTATTGATTGTTAAATAGAACCAAATCAGAATAATATGAAGGGAATTGAATTCACAACATAAAACTTGAAAACAAATAATATGAAGGTAATTGAATTCACAACATAAAACTTGAAAACAAATAATATTTTCCCTTTTTCTTCTTTATGCTTAATGAACAACGTAATAAAGTATGTTTTATTAACAATGCAAATCATTTTCTTTTCTAGTACAACAATTATTTTCTAAATGCATTTTTTTTTTTACTTATATCTCTTGTCAAAACTTTTGTTGCAATTTATCAAAATTTAGTATATATACTTATACTTTTAGTTGTCAACTACCACGGTTAGCTGATCAACTTATGCCTCTGCCTTAATATGAATATAAGGATGTTTAGGTTTCCTTTTTTACTTATTTCTCTTTTGTAAAATACTTGACTTGCAAATAGTGTTAACATTATAGAATGCTAGCCTTGATTTCTATTACTTCCATAAAGCTAGTGTAAACAACTTTACTACATGAAATATTGCTTCTGAAAAGCTACCAGAATGATGATGCAACAAGCCATTTTGGTGCTTAGGATAATGGATGCAATCAAACCCATGCACATTTTTGTCACCGTCTTTCAAGTTAAGGCATTCATGAACTTTTTGTCTCTATCTTGATTCATACTTTGAGGGGGGGGGGGGGGGGGGGGTGGGGGGGGGAAGGGGAAAAAAAAGGGGTCAGCTATGGGCAAATATGATTACAAATGATTGAGAGTGGAACTGATTCATATTATTTACTAAGATTTAGAACTTGATAGCTTTAATTTCTTGCCCAAATCATGGATATTTAACAATACATAGATGCTAGATTATATGTGCATACAATTGTTACAATATATGGATGAATGTAGAGTATGAACGTTGAATTTACATAGTTATACTCTATAAATCCATTGTCATAATTTTTGGATTGTGAATATTTTAGAATGCAAGCCTCTAGCAATGAAAATTCATTTAACTTTTCTATTTTTTGTTTTACTCTTTGCCTTGATTCTATCTATATATATTATTATTCATTCACAACATTCTAAACCAAAAAAAATTTAAAGAGTTGTGTAATCTTAACTAAGGCAACATAAATCCCTAAATTTGTCCAATCCTAACTAATGTGATGTACCATCTAGCATTAGGATCGATTTAAATATTTTACTGTCATCTATAGTGTCAATCCTATCTCTTCAAAAATCTTTCTTCTGATTTTCTTACTAGAATGCATCATCGTTTGTTTGATTTGAGACTTAAGATTTCAAATATAGGACTTTGTATTGCTTTAGTTATAGTTGCACAACTCTCTTTTTTTTTTGTGTTATGTTCTAGACAATGATTTCATTATGTATGAATTTGATAAAGTAATAGTATGTGGCTTTTGACGATGTATTTGACATGTTAATTAATTAATATCAAGAAACAATATTGCTATCAATGGCTTTACTTTAGTGCTTTATGATCCCCACAAACCTTGGTTGAAGCTTTTTGATCTATGAATTTTATGTTCAATGTCCTAGTGCGTAGCCTAGCATAGAAGCAAAATAGTTACTAAAACTAGATCATAGGCTTGAATTGCATGGTTAACGCCTGACGTACCCATGGAAGCTTATTATTGCTTATTGGGTTTGATGAAACAATAAGAGTTCAAGAGCAACTTGCAATTATTTTGCTACAATTTCTCTGTAAAGAGTTTGAAGGTAAGATCTTTTTCTTTCTATACCATAGTTCATTTTGCATTGTAGGAAATCGATCAGTTTATTTAAATGTTTAGCAGGCTAAACAAGCACGTGATTTGTGTTGTGTTTCCTTGATTTGGTCCTCAATATTTTATATCTAAGGCTTTGTATCACTTGTTTTTTATTCAAAAAAATAACTTTAGGGTTTTGAAAGTGTAGTATCAATTTTATAGGATCAAAGTATTGTCCTTGTTCATATTACCATTTGTTTTTTTGTTGTAGATGACAATGTAAATAGGGCTACAAGAATTGTTTTGAAAAATTAAGCAATTATTTGAATACCATTCTCCAAGATTTTTTGGGGGGGTTTGAATGCTTGTTAAATAACAAAGATTGGATAGGAGGGCTGATTGTAGTTTATGACAAAATTAAAACAAATGTAAATATAATTTATAGAGATTAGGGTTTGATATTATATGGTACTTTGTGTTTGAATGAGCTGTAAATGAGAATAGGGTTTACCAAAGCTAGAGTTTGATATAGGAAGATATGAAAAAAATGCCACACCTTGAAAACCCTAATATTAAAATTCCCCATAATTAAAAATCTTGATGTTATACTTTCCTAGAAACCCTATTAGATTGTTGTAAGGAACAATAATCCTCTAATATAGAAGAGTAAATACACCCATAAGCCCTAACAATATACTGAGATCACAAAAAATAACACTACTACTGAAACCCCTAACATACATAGAGAATACACATATAAACCCTAACAACATGCTGAAATCATCTAAAAATGTTGTTTTAGTTAAAAAATTAGAAAAACACTTACAAGCAGAAGCCCAAAAAGGAAAACAAAAAGCTTCTCTCCAACCCTTCTCACCTTGCCAATCCCTCCTATGCAATCTCCCTTCTTTTATAAGCATCCAAACAACACACACACACAAAAAAAAAAAAATATGACAATAGTACTTTTATGATACATCAAACAAAGCACAAATCACATGGTATACAAAAAAAGAAAAAAGCCTTATCTTCAATAGCGCTTTCGCATCAAGAAACACCAAGCCTTCTCCCTTCTCCAAATGCATAAATGATAACAAGTTTCCACAAGCATCTAGATATTTATAACCGCATGCCATATCTTTAATGAACCAACTCGATATTCAATGCAAAATCTACAATCCATGCAGCTTGCATCATCTGACCAAATGCAAGAATAAATGGACCCTTGTACAAAAGCAACCTCTATCTGTCACACAGTTAATTCACAACCTTGATCCAAGTGAAGCAGCCCATAATATTTTTAAAAATGTGAAAAAACAAAAAATAGAAACTAAAAAAAATTACCATTTATACATTTGTAGATTTCTAAACTTGTTGAGATTGATAGAAGGTTAAAAATGTTGCCCTTAGTTGATTAGATCAATTATTTTTCCTCTATTTATTGTAGCAATTAAAATTATTTACATTCTATAAATTTTATAAAAAAAAAAAAAAAAAAAACTATAAAAAATACATTAAGTTAAAAACATTTAGAAGATTAAAACTTGTAAAAATGTTGCTTTTTCATTTTAATATTTCGATCTTTCCTAATATTTTTTATTTAGCATAATGACAAAATTCTATTATTTGTCAAGTTTCTCCTAATTTTTTTTTTAAAAACCTTAATTTTCTAATTGTTTACTATATTTTTAATTTCTTCTCGAAACAAATGATATCAATTTTTCTCTAAATTTCTTAATTCTCTCTGTATTTTTTATAGTTTTCACATTGCCTTTGAATTTTCTATATTTTCTCATTTTTTGTTAATGAGTTGAATTTTTGGGTATGATGTATGTTTGTTGAGATATATTGCATATTTTAAATTTATGTATTCTGACAAGTATAGAGTGGATTAGAATATTTTTGCATAATAATATAATATTGTTTAAAGATTTTGAAACAAATCAAAATGTAATTTTCATTTTAAAAATGAAACATTGCATTTAAAAGAAACAAATTTGGAGATTAGTATTATTGACCAAGTTATGATTGCAACTGCAAATGATATAGTTTTTGTAACTAATGTGTAAAGAATTATAGTCTTTGGTGGCTGGCCATTACTATTTTTATTTTTTTGCTCATTCAATATTGCCATACAAAGACTGCTAACAGGGTATAAATGTTTAGCAGGCCAAGTGGACCCATGATTTATGTTGTGTTTACTTGATCGGGGCCTTAAGAATTATTGATCGTGTATTTGACTTGTTTTTTGCTTTAAAAAAAATGGTAGAGCTTTGATAAATTACATTTTTCCAAAATTCTTGCTAGAAAAGATGCAGAGGACTATATTTAAGCTTTCTCTTACACTAAATGGGCTTTAAAACCAAATGTGTTAATGCCATTTGAACTTGCATTAAGAATTGAAAAGTAACTTAACAAATCGTAGCAAGCTTCAATAGACATCTAAATATTTTTAACCCTATTCCCTATTCTCTAATGAATTAATTTGGCATTCAATGCACAAACCTCAAACCAACCAACCCAAGTCATGCAAATAAATGTAACATTCAATGGCACATCATACGCACTTTCTACAGATCCACCCTTTGACTACTATTTATTACAGGTAGTAGACTTTTGGAAAATGGGGACAAGTTTTATTTTATAACGTTATAAAATAATGTCATGAAATTTGAATTGTTCACAGAGATCTCAAGTGTAACAATGTGTTACTTGATAAAGATAATAATCTAAAGAACTTTGGTTTTGGACTTTGTGTTATGGCATCAAATGATCAAAAAAATATCATGTAGAAGATAAAATGTGCAACACTTGACTACATGCCACTTGAGACTTTTTATGCTAAGAGAAGGCAATGAGTGGGTTGAAGTCAAAAGAATGTTGCTTTGCATAGCTCATTGAGATTCCCACACTTAAAAAGAAGAAAATGGATGCAACTAGAAGATGAGACAAATGTAATATTTTATTTAATTTTTTTATCTGTTGGTAGTTTTTATTGTTAGACCTAACAATAATATGTCGAAACTTGCTACCAAATGTTTTCTTAATAAAAAATGTTAACAAATATGTTAATTAATTATTGAAAAGGTTTACTTCCGACCTTATAACAACTTCAAAATAATTTAGATTGCCACAAAGCATCTACGATATAGAGACCCCATGCATATAAGTACCTGCCTACCCATAAACCCTATATCCAAACAAAATCACCTTAAAATATTATTGCAGGATTTCCAAAAACCCTAACACAATTATGCTCAAAATCTTAGAAAACACAATAAAAACATAGGCCCAATAAAATGACAAAAAAAAATCAGATTTGAATGAGTAAATAGATCTATGAAATATTGATCTTAAGTGGTGTCACACTCAATTTTAAAAACCTAACATATCACTACAAAGCATTTACAATAAAAAAAATCATTTACAATACAAAATCATTCAACATATAAGAGCACAAACACCGACAAACCTTAAACTCACCCCAAAATCACCTAAAACCTCTCCTTTAGGGATTGTAAAAACCCTAAAAATGGTAAGCAAATCAACATAGTATGCATAAAATCTTCAAAATAGGAGGATATCAAAAAAAGTGCCATGTGAAAATGAGTAATAGGTTTTTGTAATGATCAACCTTGAAAACCCTAATAGTACAAGTCCCCATAGTTCAAAACTTTGATGCTATACTTTCTTGGAAACCCTATTAGATGCATTGATTCATCAGAAAACATGGTAACAGCTGATAGGGAACTAGATGTCTATAATATCTTGGCATGTTTTGTTGTGTTTTGTAGAGTGATAAGGGTTGGATAGAAACAAAGCAACAACTATGCTACTTCTTGCCATGTCATTCAGATTGTGGATCTATAATTATGAATCCTGATGAAAGAATATAAAAAAATATTACTTTTAAATATTTGTATGTTCGGCTTGGATATGTCCTCATTAATGTACAAGCAAAAAAAATGGCAAATGATTTTGCATATAAATCCTATTTTTTTCCTTCTTTCAAGTCATTTGTCATTATATTTGCCCATAGCTGACTGCATTTTTCACTATTGTATAGCATACATCTGGGCCAATGCAAAATTCATAAGTACAATCAAAATACATGTTCTCAACAATGACATACTCAAAAATGTGTCACATGAACAGTTCACAAAAAATGATTTAAGCCCACCTGCTTTGCCATCGACAATCACGCTAAAAAAAATCACTCATTAAATCATCATATGATCCACTAATGCAATTTCAACCTAAAGACTTATGTTCATCATAGTCTTTGTGAATCATTCAGGTAGTTTCCATAAGTATGTCAAATCACAAATTGTTTTAACATATCTAAATTATTTGCGATAAAATATTGTATTATATACTCAGATCTAGGCATCTAGAAATAGGGCTAAAATTAAATTTGTTGAAAGTTTCAAAATTTGCACAAGGAATTAGTAGGTTCCCATGAGTTTCATAAAGTTTCTCATCCCTAAGATTACTTTTATTCCCATGAATAAGTCACTGCTTTATCTAGAGTTAAAAACTACAATTTAGATTTGTAAACAAATTCACTTGTTTCAGATTCTAGTCTAAAATATTTGTAATCTAATTTTTTGAAAAAGGAACCAAGATTCTTGGGACTGGAAATTTATTAATGTTCCTCCCTTATTTTCCTTTTCCTAGTCAATCTCTTATTTCACATCATACATCAAATTTACATGCACTTTTTTTTTTGTGTTCGGCAAGTGAGATAGAAGACTAAGAATAGATCTCATGCATTGCATTTATTATCGCTATAGAACACCATAAGAACTTTGATGGATGCTAATTGTCTATGGAGAGGAATGAATCAAGTAAAAAATCATAATTATATGTTCAATGTTCACTTCCCCTGATACAACCAAATGTATATGTTCTAAATTATAGCATGTACTCCAAATAGGCAAGCATATCTTAACATGGCTTGCAAACAAATCCAGATGACTAACACAGACTTACATGTCTCAGTTGTTTTTTTGGTTAATACTCATGTTTATTGCTACTATTTTCTTAACTTGTTGCATGCAAATACTTAAACTATTGGTTTGGCCAGGAAAAATATTTAGTTGGTATGTGGATGAAAATAAAAGCAATATAATTTTTCATTTTTTCCTTCTTATTTAATTGGATATCTAGTTAAACTCTACAAGTCTTTTGGAAATTTACAATAAAGCTCTATGGAACTTTTAATTTTTAAGCTTATGGTCACAACACACATTTGTCTTCACATTTTATATGATTTTTTTTTTTAATCATTTATAAAACCTTCAATGATACTCCCTATCTAATTCATGACTTTGCATTTATCAAGTAATTGAAATTTTAAGCCCTTTCATATTAAGAGGTATAATGCAAGCAAACTAATAGTTCTGATGTTTTGTTTTCGTACAATTCTTGGGAAATGTCTCCTTACATGTCATTCAAGGCCATAGCAAGCTAAGACAAATCAGACATTTTAAACTCTCATATTTCCCTCTCTACCAACCAAACTTTTTTTATGTTGTTGGTGTTGACTGAAAGGGCTTCCTCAACAAGATTTTCCTATTGTATAAACTTAACTAGCCCCTGATTAATAAAGTGTTGAACATATTATTCTGAGAATTGTAGGGTAATGTAAAATGCTTCTTAAAAGAAAAATTGATTTACATTGAGACTGTTGGCCTTTTCTATGCTATAACTTGTAATTATAGAATTTAACCCACAAACTTATCTGAATTCAATAGTATTTTATTATCTATAAATCATGGCGTAATGAAATCCAAGTTTTCTTCTTTTAGTTTCAAGAACAATAATATATATACTCTTCTTTCATACATAGATTGTGAATGATATATGTTTTGTTTATCTTTTGGATTATGTAAAGAATTAATGAAAGATGTTGTACTCACTAACAAATGTTGTTTCAGGAACTTTTATTACAAATGTATGACAATTTCAAGAAAAAATTGCAAATACTTTAGTCTTATGTATCATTGCTCATTTTGATCAAGCATTAGGGACCATATTTCATCAAAATTAGATACCTGAATCATTTCTGAAGTTGAATTGACCAAAATAATCAAATCGGGCTTTGCCAATGCGGTAGATAAAAAGTAAAGGGTGGTGTGTTGTGAATAGCATATCTTAAAGTAAAGCAACAAGGCACATTCATTACTCAAGGTTAACGGGTTGTGAATATCACATCTTAAAGTAAATTTTTTGGATATCTTCAAACTACAAATACAAACATTGGGAATGTTGAGATCAAGATTTCATTCTTTACTTTGTGCCTAAAGGTTGCATAGAGTAATTGTAAACAATAGCACGCTAGTGAAGTTGCATTAAATAACTGTAAGCTTGTTGTCATTTATCTTGCAAATTGATTCATGCTTCATAGCCAAGCTTGTCAGGGTTGTTCAAGGCACACTTCATCCGATTACTAGTTAAAAAAAAGAGAGAGAATGCCACTGTATTAACTGCCTCCCATGAGTTCCCAAAATTCACAGTTTCTCACCTGGCAACGAGTCATAATGCCTTGGAATTCATCAAGCATGTGTGTACTGTTCTTGCTCTCAAGGAATATATTTAACATCGTGTTTTGGTCTAACACCAATTAATCTACGGTTTGTACAAATGCTTGTAACATAGTTAAATTCGAAAAATTAGAAGTTTTTACTTTTTCTTATAAAAAAAAATCACATTCCGATCTTTTTATCTACTGAGTTTGACTAATGTCAGATGCAAAATATGAAACACAGCGACATGAGTTATTAAGTTATGTGTGCAAAGCAAGCACTCAAAAGACTTCTGACACAAGTGTGTAAAATATGTATAGTGTAATATACTGAACATAGTCATGCAATTGCCAATGATTTGTGACAAAGCATGTCTTCTACTTTAAATATAAACTAAACTTAAACCTCGATTCCAAATAATTAATCAAGACTATATTGTCATTCTTAACAATTCTAAACTAATAAGACTTCATATCAAAGTTACAATGTCATTACGCAGCCATATTATCATGAAAGTAAATAAATCTAAAGTTTATTTCACTCTCTACAATGATAGAACTCAACAACGTAATGGGTGAAAATTTAAGAAATATTTAACGTACTCATTAAACTATATAAATATAATTCTTTGGATTAAGCTATACAAATATATAATTACGTGGAGACCTTATACATAGGGATATCCGCTAGAGTGTGATGCATGTCAGGCGGGCGTATGACAATCCGTAGGTCACATGGTGAGCGAGGGGGCTTATGTAACCTGCTAGCGGCCAGTTTGGCAGGTGCGGGAAGGTCCTTTTCAAGCTTGGAAAGCGGGAGCAAGTTATCTTTGGTGGCTGACGTGGCAAGATATATTTGTTTTGATTTATTTATATATATATATATATTTTAATAGATAATTATAATAAATAATATATTATATAATAATTTATAATATTATTATATTATAAATATATAATATAATGTGAATGGTTGTTGGTTTAATTGTAGAAGTTGCTTGATTCACAAAGAGTTCATATACCAGAGGATTTTAGCAGAATGAATACCCCTCAATCCTTAACTCTTAACATCATTACGTTAAACAATAATTCATCAAAAAATATATATATTATATTTCTAAATATATTTAATATATTAATTATTATTATTATAATATATTATTATTTAATTATAATATATCATATTATATTTATATATAAAATAAACAATATTTTATATAATAATTTATAATATTATTATATTATAAAATAATATGTCATTAAACATATTTAATATATTAGTTATTACCATAATATACTATAATTATATTATTATTTGATTATAATATTATATCTTATTATGGGTATATATAATAATTTATAATATTGTTATATTATAAATATTATAATACAATATATTATTCACGTATTTAATATATTAATTATTATTATGATAGTAATATATAATATAATTTTTTTAATTATAATATTATATTATATTATAAATATTTTTTATTTCATAAGGTAAAATGTTTTTGACCGAAGTTATGAACTAGTTTTGGGATATAAAAGGAGGCCTAGTCCTCAGAACAAGAAGATGAGAAATTAATAAAAGGAAGAGAACAAATGACATAGACGACAAAACAATCTTGTGAGAATAATAAGACGAAATTGAGGAAAGCAAAACAAAAAAACAATAGTTCATCAAACCTTTGCTAATTGGCAGCGATCAACCCGAAATAAGAAGCTAAAACCTGTAGAAATACTTTAGCCAAACCAACGTGAAATATCAGAGGAAACAATACATAAGCCTATCAATATAAGCGCAAGCTAGGGCAACGCATATCAACATTATAATATAGTATATTATTAAACATATTTAATCTATTAATTGTTACTATAATATACTAGTAACCTACAGTAGCATTCAAGGGGTGAAAGGATGTAATGGCGTGAGTGGGTTGGCAATTAATTAATTAAACGCTGACTTAATTAAAAAAAATTGACATGGGGAGGTGTGGAAGAGTGTACGATTTTAAAAAATGAAATTTACACACACACACACACACACACACACACACAAATTGACATTTTATAATTTATTATAAATATTATAATATAATATATTTATTAAACATATTTAATATATTCATTATTGTTATAGTAATATATAAGATATTATTATTTTATTATAATATTATATCGTATTATTGTTATTATATATATGAGCCATACATTGGGTGTGGAGACATGTCACAATCAAATTAGAGTTCATGTCATCTTCATCCATCTTTCACAATAGGAAACTATCAATCAAAGATGGCAATTTCTTATAAGTTGTGAACCCTTTTACAATGGCTACAAGGCTTGTAAATCTACTCATTGCCTTGAATCTTGATTTGGGGTACAAAATGGGCCCTCTAGTCTACAATACCACCTAAAATACTTATCATTGCCCCTCACCATCACTGTTCAGCGCACTTTAAATTATTTCACTGTTTACACGTTTTGCATGGCTTTGCCCTTCCCACTACTATAACATTACTCAAACTCACCATGAAAAGAAATATCTCATCCCCGCACAACACATTGTCATGTTGTACGAATAAACACACAACTTCATTTTCCATTGTCACATCCATTAAAATATAAAATTTCCATTGCTTAACCCTTCAATTGTAAAAGTTAAGATAAAGTCAATAATTATGCCAATTTATACTCCTCCACTTTTAAAAAACTACTTTACAAAAACTAAATATTACATCTCTTCCGACATAAATATTTTCACATCAATTAAACCAACAAATTTTAAAATATAAATTTAAAATATTTTTTTAGTTATTAAATTTAATAGAGATCTTACAAAACCCACTAGATTGGAACAACATTCTTGCATATTGCTAAACCCTTAGTGTAGTTGTCCTCCCATGAAATGGTCATGTGAACAACACTGAAACGTAAGCAAAAATCTCCAAAGGTCAGTTGGCTTCCATGATCACAAACTCTCTATTGAGATGCACAATTTCTTTTACATGCTCCAAATTCTAAGGTCACATAAAATTGTCAAATGGCCCTTTGGAGTAACTTTCAAGGCTAATTGAAACATTTTTCTCCCCATAAATATATTTCGTATAATTATTTCAATTTCGATTTGTATTGCAACAATAAATTATTAAATAATTAAATTATGTATTTCACCAAGTTCATTATCATTGTATATTTAAATACGAGACTTGTCATTAGTAATGTTCTTCAGTACTGTCACATGTCTATAAAGAGAAGAAGCAAAATTTTATTTCACAGAAATCAAAATATTTTTATATGAACCTCTTCTTGAGGCTAAATTTGATGCTATGAATAACCTAATTTCCTTTTGATTCCCAGGATCACCTAAACGGTGAGATGTGAGAGCTTACACAGAGTTAAGATGTTTAAACAACAGTAAAAAAAACTTAAAAGAAATAAATTTTAAAGTTTTATGCGTAACTTTTAAATTTCTAACCTTGTTTTTATTTCCTCATATTGCATTAGACGCAAAAGTTACAATGAGACTTATATTTTATTTTTTTTAAATTACATTATCTTAATTTATTTTTTTATCACCAAGATCACCTAAACGATGAAAGGTGGGACACGCAAAAGAAGAGTATACAAAAAAGTTAAATTCAGAATGAAACTTAGATAAACTTTATAAAAAACTAAACCCTAACATATTTTTAAAATATTATTATATTAATTATTTAATAAAAAATAAAACATTTAAAAAAATAAAATGAAATAATATTTTTTTAAAATATTAACCAGGTGATGATACCCTGGGGGTGAGTGCACTGAGTGTTAGAAGTAGGAGGTCTCAGGGTCTATTCCCCGGGATAACCACTCTCTAACATCATTTTCACATTAAGCTACGATGGGTTATTCATGAAAAGTATCGACAATGTAATGGGCTACCGACTTAGTGTTTAATACAACAGGGGTCGGCATGTGGGTTGAACCATATATTCAATGCGACGAGACAAGTCCACAATCCATGGCTAGGGATACTATTTACCATTGATTTAAGCATTCTAGTTACAAAAATGTCAGTACCAAACATTTTTTTTTTTTAAAACTTGATAATACCCTAGCGATGAGTGAGTTGAGTGTTAGAAGTGGGAGTTCTCAGAGTCCATTCCGTGGGATGACCACTCTCTAGCATCATTCCCACACTAAGCTATGGTGGATTATTCGTGAAAAGTATCCACAATGCAATGGGTTATCGTCTCAGTGTTCATTGCGACCAGCGTCACCCTGTGGCTTGAAACATGTGTTCAATGTGACAAAACAAGTCTACAGTTAATGACTAGGGATACTATTCACCGCTAGTTTAAGTATTTCGATTACAAAAATGTCAGTACCTAACATTTTTTATCAATGAGATGTGGATGAGTTAGTAAAGTGATTTGGTTGTTTTAAGCACCACGTAAGTTCAAATCTCAGTATGGTATCTGAAGAAAATCTGGACCCCCAATTATATTCCAAACCGATTGAAACTTCGACCTATTAAAAACAACAATCTTTACCTCCAAACTTCTCTTTATTAAAATCGTTGCCTCCAAACGCCTCTTTGTTGCTATCGTTGCCTCCAAATTTTTCCTTGCAATGTATACTTCCAAACTCTTCCTTGCAATCGTTGCTTCCAAACTCCTTGCAATGGGTGTGTCCTAAATTTCTCTTTGCTCATGTATTAAAAATCAAAAGATGTGTGTGGATTTTGCCTTTGTCATGGGTGTTTTTATATAAGTTTTAAAATGAAGATTAAGTTTTATTTTCTATGTTTAAGCAATTTATTTTTAATGTCCCATGTCGTAACATTTCCAGCACGCTTCCAGAAGATTTCCATACTAAAAACGTCTCCAAGCAAAGGTAGGGAGGGGACGTTTCTATTCAACGTAGAAGAATTGTTTATAAGTTGAGATCTAAGGGCAAGATGTGCACTTGCTCAAATCCCTGATGTGTAAGTACTAGACATGTAGATCAAGCCATGCCATAGAAAGGTGAAAGTATATAGATTGAATGAATATTTGTTCGTATAAACGGTCTTTAAATTTAAAGTTAAATGTTCATTAGATGTTTGTAGAATGAATAGGTATTTACTTTTGATTGTGAATATGCTTCTCGTGGAGACTAGGTTTGAACATTTATATTTGGTATGAAAAAAATATTTATTTGGAAAAAATGAAAAACGAAATAAAGTTGTCTATATTTTTTTCTGATTGAAAATTTATTTTTTACATGGATTAAGTGTACAGAATGTTTTTTTGGCTTAATGCCAAGGATCGAGAGGTATCCATTCTATCAAATTCGTCTCCAGCACGAATACAACCTCATCCCTTTTTGTTATCACCTGAAATTTATATCTTGGAGGATGGCTAGAGAGCACCTTTTACACCATTATCCTCACCATTAGACTACAACCCACTTAATAAACTGTGTTTGAATTTGTGGAAATGAAAATTTAGAGAGAAGTGTCGGTACAGAGTAAGTAATATTTTTTTTAAATAAAGTACAAGAATGTATTATGTTTTTCTGTTAAACTACATATATTTTGGACATTGTTCAGGGAAATATGGAACAATATTACAAAAATTCCAATCATATCAATGCACAAACTATTAGATAACAATATTTTTTTATTGATCCTTCAGGTTATCTTTACATTAGTAGTGTGTGAATACATTTGTATTGGAACAACCCAAGTTCAAATCCTACCAACAGTCGGACAACTTACAGTAAAAGACACCTAAAAACCTACTCAATGATATGATCCAGTAGCATAATAACTAAACTATGAATGTGTGAGAAAGATAGAATCCTAATTATCCCATCAAACATATTATTTTTGTATTGAAAGTGTGCAATTGTATCATTTTTGTACTAGGCCTGAGAAATAGCACAAAGGCCGAAGGCCACAAAATGAACCAACCAAAAAACACGTGTTCACTAACAACGTGCCAACAAATACAAATCCAAATTAACCAAGCATAATATGCTTGGTAGGCACAACCAAAAGCACCGATGGAAGAGTACTGTTGGGCTTATCACGCCACCCACCACCGCTAGAGGGATCTAAAGTATCAAACATATTACTGGTATGATTACTGATATTCTCTTCTTTACTAAGAATCTGGGATTTCTATCTTGGCCTCTACAATTTCCATTGTTTGAGCATTATGAACCGTTCCAGATTGCATTTGAGAATAACCATTTCCATTGATCTTGGGCAATTGTATGCTCCCTCTGTCAGAATCGTTATCAGATTTGTTAGTGTTTTTCTCCCTGACCTTCAATTTGACTTTCCGATGCCATGCCGAGATTCCCTCATGAATATGCTCCTCGAAAATTGCCTTTTTGTATGTGGTGCCCATCTGAGTAGAGAAAAAACCAAATGCATGATATGTCCAAGAGTCAGCACTGTTGTTAGGAATGTATAGTTATTTAAGAACCTAAAAAGTCCAAATCTGAGTCGTGTGGAAAAAAAAAGGAGAAATGCGTAAATATTTCCATCTCCAAAATGTAGAAGTGACTTAAAAATATATTTTAATTTATGGGTCAATTTGTCCAACGCAAGAAGACTGTAAATGACCTGTGTAACAAGGGCATAGAGCGGTAAGGTACTGTAGCTGCAAAGAACTTGAATAATAACCCTGCACAGCACCAGGTAGAAACACTTAAAACTTTCATGATTTACATATACATGCCCAAGTCAAAATTTCAAGTGATATTTAATACCAATAAATCAACCAAAACAAGAAATATGTTAGTCTGTTCTGAACTTGTTGTCCATTAAATGATTACATCACTCTAGAGCACAAACAAAACAACACTTCGCAGTTCTCATCATTTCAACGGTGAAACATATATTCTAGAAAGAAGTTGTTAATGGACCATTGTGTTTAATTAGTTGTACTCGCACAATATTCACAACATGAGAAATCTTGCCAATGTGGGACTGATCTTGCAAGAGAGCCTCCAAAACCAGTTGGTTCTGTTTCCTACCCTAATGCTAATGTAAACTAACAATAAAACTTGTTGGGAAAAAGGGAAAAAAGAAATACGAAATAAAATGGTGATGCATCAGAAAGGAAATAGATTGGCTCCCTATCTGAACAAACATGGAGCTGCTTATATATGTAAAAAAGAAAGCGAGCACAAAGTAAAGCAACAAAACCAAAGGGGTGAGATCTAATCTGAATATAGAAATGAGATTAGAAAAGCAAGAAGAAAACAAAGGGATGAACACTTACAATCTCAACTACTTTTATCAATTACAAGAATATACAAAATGTGCATTTAGTCACAATAAGAGACTTAAAAGCAAATCTTACATAAAATGAACAGCAAAGGCTTGAGATCTGAATTATGAGTATAGAGGGACTTAGTAAGTCTAGAGAAGGGAGAGAAAACAGAGGAAAGAGCATTCAATATACAACTACCCATTGGCAAAGAAAAGAACAGTCAAAAGAAAAGTCTACAGTTTGTCCCCTGATGTCCAACTTTACAAATTCGGTAGCTCAAGAAATCATTTTAAACACTCATGCCCATGCATCCTTTACTTGCAATAAAACCTTAGCATTAACTTTAGCTACTATATTATTAAAAAAAGATGAAGCTTTCTTTTCTCATATTTAAATAATGGTGGGCTCCCTTTTCCTTTCTCATAGCTGCTTCTTTTCTTTTACAAAAGCTTTATTGGAGTATGGGCTAACTTATTTACTAATGGGCTAACTTATTTACCAAAAAGAAGCTTTTAAATCAATTCCATGCTACTCATAACATCCCTCTTTGAGCTAGCTTTTAATACATAAGCTTTATTTAAATTAGTGGGGGGAGCCCATTAATAAAATAAAAAAATTTAGCTCTAAATATTTAAATTAAGCTTGGCATCCTTAGAGGATTTTAACGCTCAGAACTAAATTGAGCTGGGTGCAAAAATTTATTAGCCGAAGCCTTTCCTGTTTTCAAGTGTGGGCTTTGCAGGCATGGTCACGAGCTTTCTTAGAATTTTTAATTCCTGCTGTTGTACAAGATGGACTCAAAACAGTAGTTGTTTTGTCCCTCTAAGCCACCACGGAATTGGTATATTGAGTTGAATTTCTTCTTTTAATGTTGCTTTCATCTCTGAATTCGGAAAAGAGAAATAGAAATCAAAGTTTCCTATAGCAAAATCAGGAGGTCTTACAAATCCAATGTGTAACAGGACTGATGTACTTTTTCTTATGTTAGTGACTGTGACTGAATATATTCCTATCACCAGTTCCACAAACATTCAATTTACTTCAAGATAAAAATAATTCACTTCAAGATGAGGAAATTTGTCGAGGCATACCCGATTACAAGCCTTGGAACGATATACACAACTCTCCCCATAATGCAGGAGTCAAAACTGTAAGTTGTCTGTGCATTCCATCAAAAACAAATATTACATCTCCAACATTACATCACCGACATGGAGCAAAAAAATGTGTGCAGTTTATATGCTTACCCATATCCAGAAGAAAAACGCTATTTCAAAAGCGTTCTGCAAACAACAATTAATACAAAGGTTAGCAACTTATATATATATATATATATATATATATATATATATATATACAAATCTAAATCATCTTCAGCATGACCCAGTATTTCTCGTCTCAATGTATCCCTATATTCGTGGATACCAAACTTTCAAAACCAGATAGGCTCTCAGCGATCCTCAGAAACAGGCTGTTAGTAATTACCTGAAAAAGAATAAAGTGAATTAGATTAAGGACTAGCTTAGGCCTGTGAAACCAGAAGTGATCGTCTGAAGGCCGGACAAGGATTGCTCCTTGAACAGCAATGTGTTTCTCAGCGACTTCTTGAGCTAGCTGAGCAATGACATGCTCCAGTTTTGCACCCACAGCAAGTAAAAGTTGCCAAAAGTCCATATAATCAAGTGTCTAAAAAGAAATCACCTAACAGACGCACTGTTTCAAAATATAAGGTGAACAGGATGCACAGAAAGCGACATAGCTAAGTACTTTAAAAATAAAAATACGTAATACGCTCATGAATTACAGAATCACAAATTTTGTTATACTGGAGAGCAATTATTCAATGTTTTGACTGAATAGCATGAATATCTCAAGTACTTAATATCAAAACGCATGAAAAGTGTGCTGTTAATAAGCATTGAATAGATACTCGAAAATCCAGTATACATAAGATATGCATAAAATATTCACAAAACTCATCTCAATTAATTTTTGCTCATTCAAAAGAAGCATCAATGGATCTCTCTCAGTTTTTAAGGACTAACTTTTCCTCCAATAATAGGAAGTGCGAACAAAATAAGCTCGGATATATAAAGGCACTCTTTGGTCTTAGTGAAAGGCAGTTTTCAGAATGAGAAGTGCATCATTATATTATTTCAGGGAACAAAGAGTTGGATCAATCTAACAACAGGGTGACAAGGAATGTCTCTTTCCAAAACAGCCAGAAAAGTTAACATTATTCATGAAAACAAAAGCTAGCTCGTCATATTCCAATGATGCTTTGAAAGCAGACTCAAGATATTTAAATGGTAATCATCAATTTAGAAGAAAACTTGTACTGTTCAATCTAACCCTAAAACCTGATTATGTCTTAGAAAATGTAATCTATATACGAGTTTGCTTTTGATTTCATTCGTAAATATAGTTGAAATTATTGCATTATACTAGGTCTTGTAAGGGTGTTTCTAAACACATCAATTGCATTTCACATTTTATTCCAAGGACTAGTACTTTAAGCCGGAACATATGAATTCCATGAGTTTGATTTTGGTTTTTGTAAAATGAATGGCCTACCCAAGCATGTTTCTAAAGAGAATTTTCCTCTTTTATATAACTGAATGCAGTTCAGAATGTAATAATGTAAATTTCAAATTGTCTTCTTGATATCGCTTTAACAGTGTACAAAGCGGCTGTGTTAAAAGGCCCTTACAAACAGATGTAAAAGGACAAACTCACTGCTCTGTTCTCGGTGAATAATATGTCTAGTATGCTTGTTTATATTGATGACACCTCAAGTAAAAACTTGTTGATAAACGACAACTTGCTACCCTATAGCTGTTTATCAGGGACTAATACCCATGGTTTGACTGTGAGCATGTTAGAAAGTCAAGTTAATTGGAGATAATTTCTCCCACCTCCCTCCTTTATCATGCAAGCTGTTAAGCATTAGTTAGTAAACTGACAGTTAGGATTGAGTTAGTTAACAATCAGTGAGATATGAGTTTGTTTGAACAAGCAGTTAGTTAAGTAGTTGAAGCTAATAATAGATGAGTCTATTTTCAGTTATTGTTTAGTTTTTTAAATCTATAAAAAAACGCTAAGGGCGCACATTGTAATCAAGGAAAATAGAAGATGAATAAAATTGTGTTTTCCATAACAAGCAGTAGCTTTCTGAGTTCCAGGTAAACAGTTCTTGTTTTCTTGTTTATTTTCTATTCATATTTTCCTTCAAATTGGTATCAGAGCACAGGTTGTGACAGAAGAGTGCAGGCTAGAAAGAGAAAACCCTGGTTAGAAAAGCAGCCAGCAAGGGGAGCGAAGCAGTCGGGTGAAGGAAAAGCGCAGGTATTGCCAGCAGGCAGCGCAGAGACCGACATCGGCAGTTATAGACCGACATCGGCCGACCCCAGACCAACAAGTGACCGACGACGGCAGAAAGAACCGACGTCGGTGATTTCAGTGACCGACCTCGGCAGTGTAACCGACGGCGGTGACTGTGTGTCAGAAACAGTGACCAGAAAGTCATTCAAGCTTAAGAAATGGCAGCATATAACAGTATTTCACAGCCTCAAATTCCCGTTTTCGATGGTAAGAATTACGATTTTTGGGCAATTAAGATGCGAACTTTATTTTGCTCACAAGATGTATGGGATTTGGTAGAAAGTGGTTTTGTAGAACCGCAGGACGAGGCAGCCCATCTGGCGTTAAATCAAGCACAAAAGGACCACCTTAAAGAGAACAGAAAGAAAGATGCAAAAGCCTTATTTATAATCCAACAGGGATTGGATGAATCGATATTTTCCAGAGTTGCAGCAGCAACGCGATCCAGAGAGGCATGGAAAATCTTGGAGACCACTTATAGAGGTAATACGAAGGTAAAAATTGCTAAATTGCAATCTCTAAGAAGAACTTTTGAAAATTTGCAAATGAATGAATCAGAATCAATAGATCAGTTTATGGGTCAAGTTTTGAATATAGTGAATCAGATTAGATCTAATGGAGAAATGATAACAGATCAGAAGATTATAGAGAAAGTACTCAGATGTTTACCCAGTAAGTTCGATGCTATAGTAGTAGCTATTGAAGAAACTAAAGATTTGGAACAATTATCTGTAGATGAATTAATGGGTTCTTTGTTAACACATGAATCCAGAATGAATAGGAATAACTCTTCTCTTGAGAATGCATTCAAGTCACAGGTATCAGTTAGCAGAGGAAGAGGAAGAGCCAGGTCAAGCTTCAGAGGAAGAGGCAGAGGCAGATATGGAAAGAACAATTCAGAGGAAGATGAGAACAATAAAAACTACAGTAGTAGAGGAAACTACAACAACAGAGGACGTGGTCACAACCACTCACAGGAAGGTTCTCAAAGGTTTGATAAATCTAATGTTCAATGTTATTATTGCAAGAAATATGGTCATTATGCTAGTGACTGCAGAAATAAACCAGGATATGTGTACAATCAGAATGCTAATTACACAGATGAATCTAGTTCTAATTCCGGAAGCATGTTTCTTACTTGTAATGTTACTCAAGAAAAAGCTAAAGATATTTGGTTTTTAGACAGTGGATGCAGTAATCATATGACAGGAAATAAAGAATTTTTTGCTAGTCTTGATGATTCTGTAAGATTAGAAGTGAAACTAGGAAATGATATCACAGTAGATGTCATGGGTAAAGGTGTCATAAATGTTTTGGCCAAGAATGGTGAAAGAAGATTTATACCTGATGTTTATTTTGTACCTAGATTAAAACATAATCTTTTGAGTGTTGGTCAGTTAGTGCAGAAAGGTTACAGAGTATCTTTTATGGATAATGTCTGCACAATATTGGACAAGGTTCCAAGTGACAGGTTGATAGGAAAAGTGGAGATGACCAAGAATCGCATGTTCCCTCTTCATATTCAGTGCATCCAAGGAGAAGAAGAAGCTCACTACAAATCCATACAGCTAGATCAATCATGGTTATGGCACTTAAGGTACGGACACTTACATTTTGGAGCTTTAAATTTGTTACAGAAGAAAAATATGGTGAAGGGTTTACCACCAATAGAACAGCCAAGAAGTTCATGTGACAGTTGTATTCCGGCAAAACAGCATAGAGAGAGTTTTCCAGTAGGAGGCTCATATAGAGCTAAGGTAATATTGGAGTTAGTCCATAGTGATTTATGTGGACCAATGCAAACTCCATCATTTGGAGGTAGTACTTATTTTCTAACATTCATTGATGACTTTAGCAGAAAGACTTGGATCTACTTTCTCAAAAACAAATCTGAAGCATTTGGAAAGTTTAAAGAATTCAAGGCAATGGTTGAAAAGCAGAGTGGCCGATATATCAAGGTACTCAGATCTGATAGAGGTGGTGAATATATGTCTAATCAATTTCAAGATTTTTGCAGATATCATGGAATCAAAAGACAATTGACTACAAGGTACACACCACAGTAGAATGGTGTAGCAGAAAGAAAGAACAGAACAATCATGGAAATGGCAAGAAGCATGTTGAAAGCTAAACACTTGTCAAATGAATATTGGGCAGAAGCAGTAGCTTGTGCAGTGTATATTCTGAACAGAAGCCCAACAAAGAGTGTCAGAGATCGAATTCCACAAGAAGCATGGAATGGTAAGAAATATAGTGTATATCATTTCAGAATTTTTGGTTGTGTAGCATATTCTCTTATACCATCTAAATTGAGAAAGAAACTTGATGACAGAGGTGAGAAATGCATTTTTATTGGATATTCTGAAGAATCAAAGGCATATAAGTTATATAACCCAGTTTCAAAGCAAGTGATTATTAGCAGGGATGTTGAATTTAAGGAAGCAGAAGCATGGGATGGTAGCACCATCATTGTTGGGGCACCAATTCCACAGGATGAAGAAGTTTCTGAAGAACAAAATTTGCAAGGTGGACAATCCTCTACACAAACAGGTACAAACACTCCAGTAAGAACACCAAGAAGGTTTGAACAAGGTGAATCATCTAGTCATGCAGGTCACCCTACTCCAAATTCACAAGTAAGTAATGAATCAGATCCAACTCTTGCTACTTTACGAGCAAGATTTAAAGGTAAGAAGATGAGAAGTTTCAATGAGATTTACAATCAAGAAGAAGAAAAATTAGATTTGGTTTCAAATTTTTCTCTTTTCACTCATGACCCTATGTCTTATGAAGAAGCAGTGAATGAGGAACATTGGCTAAAAGCAATGGATGAAGAATTGAATGCTATTGAAAGAAATCAAACATGGGATCTAACTACTCTACCTGAAGGTAAGGATTGTATTGGAGTTAAATGGGTTTATAAGACTAAATTTGATGCAGATGGAAATGTTGAAAAGCACAAGGCAAGGTTAGTTGCAAAAGGTTTTGCACAAGAACATGGAGTGGACTATAATGAAACATTTGCACCAGTTGCTAGATTGGATACTGTAAGAATGGTATTATCCATAGCTGCTCAGAATAATTGGTATGTATATCAAATGGATGTAAAATCAGCTTTTTTGAATGGATTTTTAGATGAAGAAGTATATGTGAAACAGCCCACAGGTTATGAAGTTCAAGGACATGAAGAAAAATTTTACAGATTGAAGAAAGCTCTTTATGGTCTTAAGCAAGCACCAAGAGCATGGTATAGCAGGATAGATTCTTATATGATAAGCAAAGGATTCAGCAGAAGCGATAGTGAGCCTACTTTGTACACAAAAATCAGCAAAGAAGGTCAAATTTTAATTGTGTGTTTATATGTTGATGATTTGATTTTTACTGGAAATTTGTCTGTAGACACTTTTAAATCAGCAATGAAGAATGAATTTGAAATGACAGATTTGGGATTAATGAAGTATTTTTTGGGAATAGAAGTTGGACAATCAGAGAAAGGAATATTTATCTGTCAAACAAAGTATGCAAAGGATGTGTTAAAAAGATTTAAGATGCTGAATTGTAAACCAGCACCTACACCAGTTGCTACAGGGACTAAACTTAGCAAAGAAGACAAAGGATCCAATGTTGATTCTACAATATTCAAAAGGCTAGTTGGTAGTTTGATGTATCTTACAACTACTAGACCAGATATCAGTTATGGGGTTAGCTTAATCTCAAGATTCATGGAGTCACCAAAAGACTCACATTGGCAAGTTGGAAAAAGGATATTAAGATATGTGGCAGGGACTACAGATTATGGAATTTTATATTCCACAACTAACGATTTTAGTTTGATTGGTTTTACAGATAGTGATTTTGCAGGTAGCGTTGATGATAGGAAGAGTACTTCTGGACATGCCTTTATATTAGGCACAGGTGTGGTCACATGGGCATCCAAAAAGCAGCCTATAGTTACACTTTCATCAGCTGAAGCAGAGTATGTTGCAGCCACATCAGCAGCATGTCAAGCAACATGGATGAGAAGAATATTGAAAGATTTATTACAGGCACAGAAAGAGTCAACAGCAATCTTCTGTGATAACAAATCAGCAATCACTTTATCAAAAAATCATGTGTTTCACAAGAGGAGCAAGCACATAGATACAAGATTTCACTTTATCAGAGAATTAGTGAATAATGGAGAAATCCATCTAGATTTTTGTAGATCTGAAGATCAACTAGCAGATATATTCACAAAGGCATTACCAAAAGAGACCTTTGATTATTTGAGACAAAATTTAGGCATTGTAAATGCTAAAATTATAAGTGGTAGAAATTAAGAGGGAGTGTTAGAAAGTCAAGTTAATTGGAGATAATTTCTCCCACCTCCCTCCTTTATCATGCAAGCTGTTAAGCATCAGTTAGTAAACTGACAGTTAGGATTGAGTTAGTTAACAATCAGTTAGATATGAGTTTGTTTGAACAAGCAGTTAGTTAAGTAGTTGAAGCTAATAATAGATGAGTCTATTTTCAGTTATTGTTTAGTTTTTTAAATCTATAAAAAGACGCTAAGGGCGCACATTGTAATCAAGGAAAATAGAAGATGAATAAAATTGTGTTTTCCATAACAAGCAGTAGCTTTCTGAGTTCCAGGTAAACAGTTCTTGTTTTCTTGTTTATTTTCTATTCATATTTTCCTTCAGAGCATCACGTAAATATGAAATCCGACTGTACGCATCATGTAGATATGAAAGCTCAAACAACAAACATAAACACATGTATATGCAAAAGAAGAAAACACGTTATTACCTTAGAGTTTTTTATACAAGATCATGTTGTAAATCTAGGATTTTTGGATTTAGTGTTTACTCTTTTTGGATAAATTTATTGCATATTTTGTATTATAGCTGTCCTTTTTCTATTTTAGCTGGACAATTTTTTCAAGGCATCCCCTTGTGGGTCATATCCTGTCAGGTTGCACTTTGCATCCCATTGACTTACGTTGGTCATTAGTGGATAATAATATAACTTCTCTCTTCCTTCTGTTTACCATTTGTGTTCTCCATGTTTGTACAGGTCTTGGTAGATTTTGTGTGCACGTGCACGTGCGCGTCCGTGTGTGTTTTAAAACTGTATTCTGTATCATCCCTATATCCGAAGATTTTATTTTCATCCTTGTTTCTTCCATTTCATAAATACATTAATGCTTATTTATCTATTTGGTGTTTCCATAGTGCATCATATGTAATATCATTTTTGGGGAATCAAAGATGTTATTTGAGTGAATCATAACCCGTATTTCATAAGCAGTTGTTCACAAGAACCCATCTCTCATGAGCATGAATAATCCACTTGGCACTTTTCAATCTAGGTGACTCTCATAAGAGTGGAGCACAGAGACTTCCCGAAGGATCACTCATCTCAGTACTACTCCAGTCCAATCGCACTTAATCATGGAGTTTCCCCATTATTAGACCTGCTGAGTTTGCTGCCCATTTGTAAAACCTTTACCAAGTGTTGTCCCTTTTGAATCATTCATTGTGGAGTTCCTAGCTCTTTAATGTTATCAATAATTGCCCAACATACAAATGTAGGCAAGTTGACCTACAATCTCACCATCCCAGTATGCGTTTATTGTTTGTTTATTTTCCACCATGTGTCGAAATTAGGGAGGCAATTTGCAAAATTGTGCATAAATATCAACTGATAGTGTCTTTATAACATGGCAAGACAAAAGTTCTTAAAAGAAGATCTCCCACGGTGGTATCCATGGCCACTTCTATGTGAAGCATCTGCCTTTTCTACTACATGAAGAATAGTGTTCTTTGAGAGACCATATGTTATGTACATAATTTAGCATGATTAGTTATCAAAGCTCGCTATGAAGAGTTCCAACTCATGACCTATTGCCTTGTATGGACATGACTTATCCGTGTGCCGTTTAACTCATATTCATAACTTATTAACTGTTCACCATATTCATATCTCATATAGTATATTTATATTTATATTTTATATTTTATATTCTATATTCTATATTTGTGGATGTGTAATCTTTTACATATTCCTTTCATATACCAACCTTGTATGTTACAAGTATCAAAGCCTTTTCTCCAATGACGTGGTTATTGGATCAATCGCTGGCTTGTAGCTGTGATTTGTAACAAAAAATTATTTTGTTGTTTCACCTATATGCTTGGCTTGTTGCTAGGAAAAAAAAAATTATTTATAAAATTTTTTAAAGAAATAAAAAATAAAATTTCAATAAACTTTTTAAAAGTTTATTGAAAAGTAAGTTTTTCCATGAAAAGAAAGGATAACTAAAAACCTCACATAAGTCCCTTGCATCACTGCTCTTCCAAAGGAAAGTTAAAAATAAAAGAATCTAATCGATTCTTTAATAAAAATTATGGGCTGTTGTTCATGTTATTAGTCCATTCCCACTAGAGCTTCATATTACATAGAATAGACAACAAACATTTGTTGCTAAGCCAAGCGGACAGTTCAGTACCTATTGTTACATGTTTGAAGGAGAGGAGTCATTCACCAAGTATTGTCATATGATATATCTACATAGTGACCATTCGAGAAGGAACTCTATGTGAGGATTTGTCAACCATGTAGTCACACAAAATTGCCTAGAAGAATTTTTGAAAATCTCATGTATGCCCGGTGCTTGAGTAGGAATGCTTATACAATAATCCCATAAACATTCTTATTCTTTCTTATTATTACTATTACTATTAATATTATATGTAGATGAGTGTGGAAGAGTTGATCCATGGCAAGGGTATTAAGGGAAAAGTTTTCCTTTGCCCAGTGATGAAGCAAATAATGAGGATGAGGGAAGGACTTAGTGATGAGATGCATGGCAAGATAGACTAGCAAAATCAATATCTCAGCCAAAGTTCAAAATCATGCAAGAACAGATTTATCAGTATCACACATCATTTAAAGTTACAAACTTTTCATCTTTATGTCAGAACCCATGTTTGCAACTCTTTCAAGTTCTCAGCCAAGATCTGAACCAAGGATTTTTTACTCTTCTTTTGCTCAATAAGAGATGAGATTACACAATCTTTTCTTGCCATGCTTTGAATCAAAAGAAAATATCCATTTATGTGTGAAAAATTATATATTTCTTTACAAAAAAAAGGTCAAAAGTTGTCCAAGGATTTAGTTGGGCTTACAATCAAAGGTATGAAAGCTATCCAAAAATATGAATGCCAACCTACAATCAACAAGAAAAGTCTGTCAAATTCAAACCTGAAAGTTGAAAAATTTTACATGACCATGGCAAACAATGTGCATTCTACCAAACTATTTTCTCAACAATTGATTTACATTCTTTACCACAATTCATGTCAAAACACAATAAAGCATTTAAAATTATTGAATATTTTTACCATGCAAGAAGGATTCAATCAAAGCTGAGCTTCTCATCATTGCACATTAAAGAAATTTAGATGATGTCAGAAAAGATTAAAAGGTCATTTTAATTGCGCTGGCCACAATGCATTGATTTCATTGTTTAAGGCACATTAATAGAGTAAGGCCAGTTTTTTTAGAGCAATTATGACACATGTTTCAATTACCTTGATGTAAACTAATATTCTCAAATTGCAGGAAAAATAAGTCGTTATCCACTTTACACAATGTTGTTGGAGATTGGAGTTAATTTCTCTACTCCTCGTGCAAGAAATCAGTTAGTAAACTGTAGTTGAGCAATCGGTGAGTGAACTGATAGTAAAGCAATCAGTTAGATATGAGTTAGTTAATTTAAAATTAGATATTAGTTATTTTTGCATGTAAAGACTAATTTTAGTCTTGAGTTTATTTTCTAATTATTGTTAGTTTTCAATTCTATTTAAAGACCCTAAGGGCATATTGTAATTTGAACAACATCAAGAACAAGATCAGAGGATCAAGAACAAGATCAAGAAAAAGATCAAAAGATCAAGAAAGATTCAAGAAAATCTTGTTCCACGATTGCTGTAGCAATCTGTGTGTGTTCTATTTTTTGTGTTTTTATATGATCTTATTTTCTAACAATTGGTATCAGAGCCTTGGAGAAAAGATCGTGGGAGAAGAGCTAGCAGGTTGTGGTAGAAGCGCCTGGTTAGAAGAAATTGTAGAAGACAAGAAGAAAGGATGCAGAGGTTTGAAATCTGTTAGGAAAAGCGCCAATTCGTTGAAGGAAGAGACGCCGTAGGCAGACTGCCAGAAAGCAGCCAACAGGGTCATCGTAACACCCTAAAGTTTGACCTGCGTGACCTTTCTGAGGAACGCAGCAAAAGCGTGCCCAGTGGATGGTGTGACCAAACTGAGCGCTATTTATTTAATCACAGTCTGCACGTAGTGAGTTAGTGGAAAGCCGAGGACATGGCACACAAATTTAGCAACCAAAATCTGAGGGAGCTGGGTGTGTCGTTTATGCCCATTAAGGAGTGTTTGGCGAAGACGGTCGACAGCCTGAAGGACAAGACCGACGAAGGAGAGCTGCTGAAAGTTTCTTTTTTTTGGAGGTGCAATCAAAGCGCAGGCGCAGCAAAGAAGAGCAATGAGTGACAAGCCGTGGGAAGGAAGAAGAGCGCGGAAAAAGTCTGCTAGTAAAGCGCAGCCAAAGGAAGTCCCAAGTTTGAAGACCACAAGAGGGAAGTCAAGGAGCAGTAGAAGAAAATGAAGACCATGAATTCCCAATGGAAATTAAGCAGCCCTTGGCTAAGTGTGCCGCCATTACTGTCGAAGGGCAAGAAAAGCCCATCTATGGAAAGCCCACTTACGACAGCGTCATTGCCGAAAAAGTTTTTGGCCGTAAATGGAAGCAACCAAGACAAGCGCGCGCATCTGCAGTCAAGGTTTCCCACAAGGGGTCCATTTTTTAAGAAAGGGTGAGGCAGAAGGAAATTAAGAAAGCGGCGTGGAAGTATGTCGAGAAGAAGGTAGGCAAGGCCGAAAAGAAGCCACCCCCGAAGGAGGAAACGCTTGTTGCAAAGGATGAGCCGACGGCCAAGAGCAAATACAAGACCACAGAGGAGGCCCTGCCTGCACCCAAATTCATGCAAATTGAAGAGCCGAAGCCGATCAAGGCAGTTCAAAAAAAAAAAAAAAAAAGAACGCCCAAGCTAGAGGCGTGTTATACAGAAAATTGCTTTGAAGAGCTTGATTCGAATGCCAAAGATAAAAGGCGTTGAAATTTTTTTATTTGTTTATTAATTTGTTTCTTGTTTGCTGTCTGTATTCAGTTTTACAAGGCGTATGTTTTTCGTGTTTGAAAAGATGAGCTCCGCAGAGCTTGTGTTACACAGCGAGTGAAGTTGTGAACGTGTGTGTTGAACAGCGAGTGAAGCTATCAAAGTGTCTGAAGATTAGACCGATCGTTGGCAAATCTAGACCAACGTGGAAAGAATCCAGCATAGTTCTGGGAGAAAACCTGAGCAGTTACGCGTCGGGTGAAAGAAATGTAAGCAAGCAGGAAGTTTGCAGTGTTGGACATAAGCATGTCCATTGATAGCCTTTCGACAGGCTACTCCTCAGTCTTAAATGCTGAGTGAATGCTCATTGAGCAATTGTATTTCGCAAGGTGGCGTATTCCACATATAAGGTGGTGTATTCCGCATGAGGGGCAGTGTATTCTACAAAATATAATCATCCTAGCTGAAGCTAGTGGACAAATTTAGGCATAGTAAATGCTAAAATTGTAAGTGGTAGAAATTAAGGGGGAGTGTTGGAGATTGGAGTTAATTTCTCCACTCCTCATGCAAGAAATCAGTTAGTAAACTGCAGTTGAGCAATCAGTGAGTAAACTGATAGTAAAGCAATCAGTTAGATATGAGTTAGTTAATTTAAAATTAGATATTAGTTATTTTTGCATGTAAAGACTAATTTTAGTCTTGAG
This sequence comes from Torreya grandis, assembly GCA_037957365.1. Classification (NCBI taxonomy): domain Eukaryota; kingdom Viridiplantae; phylum Streptophyta; class Pinopsida; order Cupressales; family Taxaceae; genus Torreya; species Torreya grandis. Next base: position 2,265,442 of record JARHVA010000017.1, on the reverse strand, counting down.
TTTATTTTCTAATTATTGTTAGTTTTCAATTCTATTTAAAGACCCTAAGGGCATATTGTAATTTGAACAACATCAAGAACAAGATCAGAAGATCAAGAACAAGATCAAGAAAAAGATCAGAAGATCAAGAAAGATTCAAGAAAATCTTGTTCCATGATTGTTGTAGCAATCTATGTGTGTTCTATTTTTTGTGTTTTTATATGATTTTATTTTCTAACAAATGTTCCATTGATGCACGGAGCAATAGAAGTCTCGAAATGAGAGGCAGTGGGTTTAAATAGCGGAAGTTTAAAATCTAGCAGATTTTAGGGCTGTTTTTGGGTGTATGGATAAATTGAGAAGCTACCAGGATCCTTTTCAAATCCTATGTATCCCAATATTACAAGGAGTTGAGCATGCTTCTTAGGGTCCCTCCTGAAATATAATCTACAATAACATTGGTTATATTTTATAATCATTTAAAGAGGGATTATAGAGAAATTTGATTCAAAACATTTATATCAAGAACCAACAACAGTGGCATTGATCAAAAGAGAAGGACCACTTAAATCAGGTCACATTGATATAAAGGGGCAGATAAACAAGTGTCTTATTTCTTCCACCCTCCCAAAGATTTACCCCAAGTTTTAAAGAAAACGTTAGCATGGAATCATAGCAAATCCAAAAATAACTGCGTTTAATTGGTAATCTGTAAAATTGATAGCCCACCATCAACATTGAGGAGCAAAAAGATCACCACGAAAAACCATAGGTACCAACTACAGCCATTTGATGTCATTACAAAGTTAGAGGATGACAGAAAAAAATCTTGTCTACAAATCCTACCTAGTTCTGAATAAATAACACAGACAAATATCTTAGATCAAAGACTGCCGGGACTAGATCACACAACAAATACTATCATATCAATTAATATTTCATCAAATGGCTAATACAAACCTTATACCAACAACTTTCTTGAAGTCTGCTTCAAGTGTTCGCATCATGTACTTGTGAAAATCAAATCGTGGATTTGATTTGCAATGAGTCTACATAAAATGAAAAATCAAACTCATTATTGAAAACACCCATAGAAAGATTATAATGTTTGTTATGAAGGGAATATGAATAGAAAAATAAACAAAAAAACTAGAACTGTTTACCTGGAACTCAGAAAGCTACTGCAATCTTGAAAAACACAATTTTTATTTATCTTCTTTTTCCCTTTGATTACAATGTGTGCCCTTAGCATCTTTTTATAGATTTAAAAACTAAACAATAACTGAAAATAGACTCATCTATTATTAGCTTCAACTACTTAACTAACTGCTTGTTCAAACAAACTCCTATCTAACTGATTGTTAACTAACTCAATTCTAACTGTCAGTTTACTAACTGATGCTTAACAGCTTGCATGCATGAGTGGAGGTGGGAGAAATTATCTCTAACTAACTTGAGTTTCTAACACTCCCCCTTAATTTCTACCACTTACAATTTTAGCATTTACAATGCCTAAATTTTGTCTCAAATAATCAAAGGTCTCTTTTGGTAATGCCTTTGTAAATATATCTGCTAGTTGATCTTCAGATCTACAAAAATCCAGATGGATTTCTCCATTATTCACTAATTCTCTGATAAAGTGAAATCTTGTATCTATGTGCTTGCTCCTCTTGTGAAACACATGATTTTTTGATAAAGCGATTGCTGATTTGTTATCACAGAAGATTGGTGTTGACTCCTTCTGTGCCTGTAATAAATCTTTCAATATTCTTCTCATCCATGTTGCTTGACATGCTGCTGATGTGGCTGCAACATACTCTGCTTTAGCTGATGAAAGTGTCACTATAGGCTGCTTTTTCGATGCCCATGTGACCACACTTGTGCCTAAAATAAAGGCATGTCCAGAAGTACTCTTCCTATCATCAACGCTACCTGCAAAATCACTCTCTGTAAAACCAATCAAACTAAAATCGTTAGTTGTGGAATATAAAATTCCATAATCTGTAGTTCCTGCCACATATCTTAATATCCTTTTTTCAACTTGCCAATGTGAGTCTTTTGGTGACTCCATGAATCTTGAGATTAAACTAACCCCATAACTGATATCTGGTCTAGTAGCTGTAAGATACATCAAACTTCCAACTAGCCTTTTGAATATTGTAGAATCAACATTGGATCCTTTGTCTTTTTTGCTAAGTTTAGTCCCTGTAGCAACTGGTGTAGGTGCTGGTTTACAATTCAGCATCCTAAATCTCTTTAACACATCCTTTGCATACTTAGTTTGACAGATAAAAATTTCTTTCTCTGATTGTTCAACTTTTATTCCCAAAAAATACTTCATTAATCCCAAATCTGTCATTTCAAATTCTTTCTTCATAGCTGATTTAAAAGTGTCTACAGAGAAATTTCCAGTAAAAATCAAATCATCAACATATAAATATACAATTAAAATTTGACCTTCTTTGCTGATTTTTGTGTACAAAGTAGGCTCACTATCGCTTCTGTTGAATCCTTTCCTTATCATATAAGAATCTATCCTGCTATACCATGCTCTTGGTGCTTGTTTGAGACCATAAAGAGCTTTCTTCAATCTGTAAACTTTTTCTTCATGTCCTTGAACTTCATAACCTGTGAGCTGTTTCACATATATTTCTTCATCTAGAAATCCATTCAAAAAAGCTGATTTTACATCCATTTGATATACATACCAATTATTTTTAGCAGCTATGGATAATACCATTCTTACAGTGTCCAATCTAGCAACTGGTGCAAATGTTTCATTATAGTCAACTCCATGTTCTTGTGCAAAACCTTTTGCAACTAACCTTGCCTTGTGCTTTTCAACATTTCCATCTGCATCAAATTTAGTCTTATAAACCCATTTAACTCCTATACAATCCTTACCTTCAAGTAGAGTAGTTAGATCCCATGTTTGATTTCTTTCAATAGCATTCAACTCTTCATCCATTGCTTTTAGCCAATGTTCCTCTTTAACTGCTTCTTCATAATACATAGGGTCATGAGTGAAAAGAGCAAAATTTGAAACCAAATCTAATTTCTCTTCTTCTTGATTATAAATCTCATTTAAACTTCTCATCTTTTTACCTTTAAATCTTGCTCTTAAAGTAGCAAGAGTTGGATCTGATTCATCACTTACTTGTGAATTTAGAGTAGGGTGACCTGCATGACTAGATTCACCTTGTTCAAACCTCCTGGGGGTTCTTACTGGAGTGCTTGTGTCTGCTTGTGGAGAGGATTGTCCACCTTGAAAATTTTGTTCTTCTTCAAAAACTTCATCCTGTGGAATTGGTGCCCCAACAATGATGGTGCTACCATCCCATGCTTCTGCTTCCTTAAATTCAACATCCCTGCTAACAATCACTTGCTTTGAAATTGGGTTATATAACTTGTATGCCTTTGATTCTTCGGAATAGCCAATAAAAATGCATTTCTCACCTCTATCATCAAGTTTCTTTCTCAATTTAGATGGTATAAGAGAATATGCAACACAACCAAAAATTCTGAAATGATATACACTATATTTCTTACCACTCCATGCTTCTTGTGGAATTCGATCTCTGACACTCTTTGTTGGGCTTCTGTTCAGAATATACACTGCACATGCTACTGCTTCTGCCCAATATTCATTTGACAAGTGTTTAGCTTTCAACATGCTTCTTGCCATTTCCATGATTGTTCTGTTCTTTCTTTCTGCTACACCATTCTGCTGTGGTGTGTACCTTGTAGTCAACTGTCTTTTGATTCCATGATATCTGCAAAAATCTTGAAATTGATTAGACATATATTCACCTCCTCTATCAGATCTGAGTACCTTGATATAACGGCCACTCTGCTTTTCAACCATTGCCTTGAATTCTTTAAACTTTTCAAATGCTTCAGATTTGTTTTTGAGAAAGTAGATCCAAGTCTTTCTGCTAAAGTCATCAATGAATGTTAGAAAATAAGTACTACCTCCAAATGATGGAGTTTGCATTGGTCCACATAAATCACTATGGACTAACTCCAATATTACCTTAGCTCTATATGAGCCTCCTACTGGAAAACTCTCTCTATGCTATTTTGCCAGAATACAACTGTCACATGAACTTCTTGGCTGTTCTATTGGTGGTAAACCCTTCACCATATTTTTCATCTGTAACAAATTTAAAGCTCCAAAATGTAAATGTCCATACCTTAAGTGCCATAACCATGATTGGTCTAGCTGTATGGATTTGAAGTGTGCTTCTTCTTCTCCCTAGATGCACTGAATGTGAAGTGGGAACATGCGATTCTTGGTCATCTCCACTTTTCCTATCAACCTGTCACTTGGAACCTTGTCCAATATTGTGCAGACATTATCCATAAAGGATACTCTGTAACCTTTCTGCACTAACTGACCAACACTCAAAATATTATGTTTTAGTCTAGGTACAAAATAAACATCGGGTATAAACCTTCTTTCACCATTCTTGGCCAAAACATTTATGACACCTTTACCCATGACATCTACTGTGATATCATTTCCTAGTTTCACTTTTGATCTTATAGAATCATCAAAACTAGCAAAAAATTCTTTATTTCCTATCATATGATTACTGCATCCACTATCTAAAAACCAAATATCTTTAGCTTTTTCTTGAGTAACATTACAAGTAAGAAACATGCTTCCAAGATTAGAACTAGATTCACTTGTGTAATTAGCATTCTGCTTGTACACATATCTTGGTTTATTTCTGCAGTCACTAGCATAATGACCATATTTCTTGCAGTAATAACATTGAACATTAGATTTATCAAACCTTTGAGAACCTTGTTGTGAGTGGTTGTGACCACGTCCTCTGTTACTGTAGTTTTCTCTACTACTGTAGGTTTGATTACTGTTCTCACCTTCATCTGAATTGTTCTTTCTATATCTGCCTCTGCCTCTTCCTCTGAAGCTTGACCTGGCTCTTCCTCTTCCTCTACCAACTGATACCTGTGACTTGAATGCATTCTCAAGAGAAGAGTTATTCCTATTCATTCTGGATTCATGTGTTAACAAAGAACCCATTAATTCATCTACAGATAATTGTTCTAAATCTTTGGTTTCCTCAATAGCTACAACTATAGCATCTTTGGTTTTCTATGATCTTCTGATCTGTGATAGTTTCTCCATTAGATCTAATTTGGTTCACTATATTCAAAACTTGACCCATAAACTGATCTATTGATTCTGATTCATTCATTTGCTAATTTTCAAAAGTTCTACTTAGAGATTGCAATTTAGCAATTTTTACCTTCGTATTACCTCTATAGGTAGTCTCCAGGATTTTTCATGCCTCTCTGGATTTTGTTGCTGCTGCAACTCTAAAGAATATCGATTCATCCAATCCCTGTTGGATTATAAATAAGGCTTTTGCATCTTTCTTTTTGTTCTCTTTAAGGTGGTCCTTTTGTGCTTGATTTAACGCTAGATGGGCTGCCTCACCCTGTGGTTCTACAAAACCACTGTCTACCAAATCCCATACATCTTGTGACCAAATAAAGTTCTCATCTTAATTTCCCAAAAATCATAATTCTTACCATCGAAAATAGGAATTTGAGGCTATGAAATACTGTTATATGCTGCCATTTCTTACACGTTCTGCCTTCACGGCTTCCTGCACGCTTCTTCAGATGATGACTAAGCTTCCTTAACCTACTGGCTCTTCTTTAACTGCTGCGAGTCAATGATAACAAAAAAATACTGAAAAAATAATAATGATAAAAAAATATTGGGATGACTGCGCCTTTCTTTGACCGATCAGATTTTTTTTGTTTTGTTTTGGTTACCAAACCTGCTGAGCGCTCTTTCAAAAACAAGGCACTTTTGACTTCTGCTATTTACTTTCCAAATTAACTTCAACGCTTCTATTTTTGCGTTGACTGCTAACTGCGTGTCAACCTGCTGACTGCGCCTTCCATTTTTTTTTTTTTTAATTTTTTAACGGTCTACTTGTCTCCTTCAAGCAGAAAACTTGCGCTTGGTTGTCGGCCTGCGCTCTTCCTATCTAACTGCTCTTCTTTGTTGGCTGGCTGCGCTCCTAACCCTGCGAACTGCTGACTGGGTGATTTTTTGGAGGTTGACTGCACTTGACTGCTGGACTTTTGCGAAAATCAGACTTTGTTTTACAAGAAACTGACTGCTAATTGCGTCTCCTTTGGGACGGGTCGGCGACTGCTGTGCTGGCCACTTCCTCCACGTCGGCTTCTCTGACTCCAAATTTCCTTCACTGCGCTTTACAAGTTTCAAGTATGACTGCGCTAGAGTTCAAACCTGTAATCTGCTCCTTCTTGCTGGGTCGTGCTTCTAGGCTGGCTCTTCTTGGCTGCGATCTGCTCTTTTGGCTGCACTTCAGACTTGCCTTGCTCTTTTTTTTTTTTTTTTTTTGCTGGCTCTGATACCAATTTGAAGGGAATATGAATAGAAAAATAAACAAGAAAACTAGAACTGTTTACCTAGAACTCAGAAAGCTACTGCAATCTTGAAAAACACAATTTTTATTCATCTTCTTTTTCCCTTTGATTACAATGTGCACCCTTAGCGTCTTTTTATAGATTTAAAAACTAAACAATAACTGAAAATAGACTCATCTATTATTAGCTTCAACTACTTAACTAACTGATTGTTCAAACAAACTCCTATCTAACTGAGTGTTAACTAACTCAATTCTAACTGTCAGTTTACTAACTGATGCTTAACAGCTTGCATGCATGAGTGGAGGTGGGAGAAATTATCTCTAACTAACTTGAGTTTCTAACATATTAGAACTCTTTTAAACTAGACTGCAGAACTGGTGGCATGGATAATACAAAAGAATAAATATATCAAAACAACTTACTCAAATTTCATATGCTACATAAAATTTATATGCACATGCCTAGGACGATAGGTCAGGTACAATGCCAAATGCAAACAAAATCAATTTCAACCCTCATTGAACTTTACCTCGATGAAGCTCAATCGTAGCGTGCTCTAATCTGACTTTGACACTGAGTCATAGAATTGCTTAAAAAAGGATGCCTGAGAAAAACAAAAATATTGTTGCTGCCAATTCAAGTCACATCAACTTAAGAACATGTATAAAAAATATATATGTATCCATTTTCTTAATTGTTACAACCAGAAGTTGCATACAGAATGAATAAGGATCACGACCACCTCTTTTGAAAATAGATTAAAAATAAAATCGAAGGAAATTATCCAAATATCTATTGCTCGGTTAATGCATTTATCTATTTATAATAACTAGAATTTACCTAATTTTTTTAAAATGGTGTATAATTGACACCTTATTTGGATGGTTAAGGATAGGATTGTTATTCAAACATATGGAATCGTTTAAAAACTGCTGAATGTCTGTGCACGAAAAATTAGTTCAATCAATAAAATATTATACATTTCTCCCTACATAGGCAAGGAAAGAAAGCATTATGTTATGTTGCTGTAGTCTTTGCTTTTCTGTTCAGTGATGTAACCTTTTGTTCCCTGGAGTAATATATGATGCATTTTTCAAAAACTATACATATATTATACATTGTGTTTAACAAAGAAACATTTTGTGTCAACTGCATATATCATTCGATGAATTTACATTCAATAAAAAGAGTTTTATATTAGAAACTTGTATTCACATATTTAGATTAGAAAGTTTTGAATATTGTTTCTTATTTAGGTAGATAAAAATATTCCTATGAGCTCTTAACAACTGGTTCTCTATGCTCAAGTAGTTCATTATAATAGGAAGTGTATCTACAAAATAGCATAGGAAAAATTAAAGGGAATACAATGTCCCTGCCTATATAGCAGTGACGAAAAGTCTATAGATTAAGCTAGAACATACATACCACCCAACTCAATATGGCAGATTTTCTCCATGTACCCATAGCGTGGTTCTTGACAAAAGCATCTTGTGGTACATGGACAATATTTTTCTTCAACGCTGCATTCACACAGAATGGTAATAAAATTCACTTTATCTGATCTTCACATAAGTCTCCCTTAATAGCATCCCTCTTTGAAACTTTTTCTATCCACCAGAAGCAAAGGCGATGCTTGATGCGAAAATTTACCAATAGCATTAACAAAGTTAACTCTTACTAAGTATAAGTAGGCCAATATTATCTACCTCATATATGCATATATTGACTGATTTTAGGGCAATAGGAAGTTATTTTATTTTATTTGGCTTGAAAAATGAATTAATGAAGTTAAAGACAGCCCTTAAATCTGACAGTAATGAAGTATATATGACAACATAAAGCCAAGAAACTTTTGAATTACCATCTCGTGCATTGTATTTCTCTTCTCGAATGTCCATCTCCCAAGCCTTCCATGTACGTATCTAAAACATAAAGATGTTTATGAAAATTCAATCAAGACAAACTGAAACAAATGCATAAAAAGATAACAAGATACTGACAGTGAACAATAGTTATTAGCAATTGCTTATGTCTATGATGGCTCCACCCAATGTCTTTCTTTAATTCACAATTTTTTATCTTACTTGCAAATTTACCAAAGTCAAGGCAACATTTCAACAACTAACCTTTGCACTTCCCAGTAGCATGGTCCAAACACAAAATACAACGTGGACAATAGCCAAGACAAATACGAAGATATGCAACTGATGCAGTCCGTCTGTGGACAGAAAAGATTTCTTTCCCTGCCAACAAATTCCAAAAATTTTACACATATATTTAGAAACAAAAAGTATACTAAAGTCCAATTACTTAACTAATAATTCAGACTAATGCTCCTTATAATCGGGTCAATTTTTTTAAACAACTATTATGACCAGAAATTTTACCTCTCTATCGTGTTAGTTTTTTTAATACCTTGAGTAGTGTATGTATTAATGACCTGAAGAGTTAGTATCTTCATGCTTCTTCCTATGATGGAACTTATTTTAAAATTCTAGGGCACAAATTTGTGCTAGACTTCAAACAACATTTTGATTTTAGAGAAGAGACAAACATGACAAAGCATTTGTTTCTTGTTATTGAAAATTTAAATCAAACATTTTGAAACCCCGACCTGCCTTGTAGTTGATCCACTTGTTAAGAAAATCCGAGTCAGTGATGTCAGGGAAAATTAATGGAAATATTTCAAACACAACCAGCAGTAAAGGGAAATCGTTGTGTCCTTAGGTTATGCTTGCAATCTTTTTCATCAGCAAATCCAATCACATCACTGCAGAGCCATTCAAGTGCATGGATCTCAATCCATGGTGCCTAGGCATAGCCTCATGCATAGAAAAGTGGCCATAAAAAGGTCCAGACAATTTTGCAAATGCAGATGCCTTTTTGAAGAAATAAAACCTTTTAAGGTTTGCAAAAGAAAGACAAAATCATTGAGTATGTTGCCGTATAACAATTCTCTCCTTCAGGCTGCCGGCATTGGTCAGATTGCAGGTCATAATCAGCATCCTATGGAGGATCGATGAGGAAGATAGTGAAAAAGACAACCCATTGGTGTCCCAGGGGAGTCCTATCAGATCAAGCTTCTGCTTTTTGCCACTAGTGGAGTACAGGTAAGGTTTCCCTTTCATCATTTGCAGGGTACAGGTAGTGCAAGTATTTCACATGACAAAGCTATTTTTCCCCCTTGGTATCCTAAACAGCCCACTAAAGTCTATTCAGTGGCTGACTACAAATCCCCAATGCCTATATGCACTAGAGCACTCCCCCTATTGTTAGGAATATTAATCTAATCCTATGTATTTATTATTGACCACCTATTTACTATTGGGTTCCTCCTGTAGGAATCTGTGTCAAAGAGTGACAACCTTGTGAAGATAAAGAGCCAAGCACCACTAGTCTGTGTATCTGAATAAAGTAGCTAGAGTGTTGTCTGAGTCTCTATAGAGGCAGTGATATCTTTCCTCGGATCTCATAATAAATGGGGCATATAAAAATGAAGTGGTCCTTGGTTTCCAGCTCTTGGAGGGAGCAAAGATGACAAATCCAGCCCTGATGGAGAATGTGATGGTCTGTTTCAACCTGTAATTGGTGAGAACTTACACTCATCTAGCCAAGGGGAAACCTCAAGCCATGAGACCAATGGCACTGAAGATAGCGAGGGCGACAAATAATACCATCCACCACTTGTAAGAAATGTTTGACATAGAAAGCAAGCTTGGGGCTGAGTGGCTCACAGGGGGATCCAAGTAGTCTGGATATATTGTATGTAGATGTCCTCTTTGGCAGCTGTAGTGTTGACATCCTTTGTGGGAAGGAGCCCAGGAGGAGCATCTACGGAATACATGAAGGGGATAGCTTGTCAATAGAGATGCCAATAGAAAGGAGGAGCAATGTAGTCTCAAAGTACCAATAGTGTCAATGTCTAGGGGGACTAGTGAAGCAATCCTCTTTGACGAGCAAAGTGCTAGGTAGGGATACCTCTCACAACTAGAAGCTGAGTCCCCTAGGGATCTAAGTTTGTGGATGTGGAAAGTAAGCCTGGATATAGTCTCAAGGCATTGCAGATGGGTGGCAAATTTAGATTGGATGATGCACTAAGGAACTATTCGCTTGCAATGGATCTAGGTTAAAATCTTACAATGACATTTAAGGTTCCTAGCTATCTACCTTTTAATTTATTCACATCTTTCCAATTGTTCTAATTCTTCACCTACTTTAAATTCATTCTTGTCTCCCCTTTCCAATTGTTCTAGCTATCCATCTACTTTTAATTCATTGCTACCTAACTTACAATTGCTCCAGCTGTCCTACATTTTGATTTATTTCTAGGTACCCACTTGCATATGGATATGCTTTATAAATAACATTTAGTTAAATTACTAACTACATTAGATGTTGTAATGTTCTCAAATGGGACAATTTCACATTAAAGGGGTTTTCCTCAAAATTTTGAAATTATGAAATTAAAAATCAGCAAACCCTAGTTGCTGCAATTGCACCTTCAAACTGAAAATTAACTCTAATTTCACCTTGAATTAAATACCAAATAAATACCTTGTGAATTCGGTTACGAATGGCTCTTGCCACAATGAAGAAAGAGCTTAAAATGGATGTTTCAATCCTCTAGACCCTAGCACCACACTAGTTGAAATGAATTCCTTCTTTTCCACTTTAATTCCTGCTCAAGCTTAGTCTGAACCAATCGCCAAAACTCAGAAAATTACTGCAATAATTAATTCAGAATGAAATCCTTGCAAATCTGCTCTCAACAAATAGTATTTCCTACGAACAGCTGAAAACTTTAAAAATTCATAACTCCCTCAATATTTAGAATTATGATGCAAATAAGAGCTCAAACTGATCATAAAAATAAGGACTACCAAATAAAAATAATTTTGGAATTTTCCTTCCATATGAAGGTTACCAAAAACTGCTCTGAGTTTTTGAAAACCCTAGTTTTCTGTCAAAAATAAATAAATAATAATCTGAAAATTATTATTTAATTTTCTATCAATTTAGAGCTTCAAATCTTCCACATATCTTCTCAAAAACACCACGTTAATGTGCATAAAATTAATAATTAATTTCAAAATATTAAATTGCATAAATAGACTCTAAAGGGGTCTCCAAACCCTCAATCAAGTCTCCTAAAATAGTTCGCTCCACTTGTAAAAATAGTGCAAATATTAATCAGAAATAATATTAACCAAATTCAGCATATCCTCCATTGTAGCCTTCACCATGTATTTATAACTTCCAAAAAGGGTGAACCACTTTGGGAAGATAAAACACCTTTCTATTCCCTTGCTTTAGTTCCCATGCCGGCATCTCTTTTTTGAATAATATATTAATTAGTTGTCTTAATTTTAAAATAGTAATTAAAATTACTTTAAGGCAAATAAATTAATAATTAATTCATTTAAGCACTTTAATGGTAAAAACCACTTTTTAAATATTCTATTATTTACATAATAATTGTGTTTTGATAAAAATCACTATTTTGACAATTAATAAATAACTAATAAAATATAATCCTCCAAAAGGGCTCCTTTAGTCTATGAAAAAATAGACTAAAGGTCTTCAATACATGTTTAATTATGATGTAGAACTGGGAACATTACAGTCCTCCCCACTCAAAATTATTTGTCCTCAAGCAATTACAAAATCCAAGTGGGTGTCCCAACACTCCTTATCAAACAATGTCCACATTTTCCTATTTCTCAATGAAGAAAATCCTCGTCTTTTTCATACTGTTGTTCCTTACTTTGGGTGCTAGATGTGTCATCATGGCCTTCCAAAGGCTCCACATGTTCCCAGCCAAACACCCCTTTCAATACCAAGTGGTGGATGAGGAAACTCCTTTCCCTTATACCCTCCAAAGAAGTGATATGTGGCCAAAAGTTAGAATAAAATAAAATAATAGAATTAGATTACTTTTCTGCCCCAAGGGTAATGACTCCCCAAATGCCATGTTATAACTCTCCAATCATGCAAAAAAAAATCAATTAGGTACCATCTGGTAAACTCACCATGATGTGAGGTCTCAAGGTGGTACAATTCAACATATATGGGATTTTTTGTGCACACCATGTGCCCTACCAAAGGCTGCCCCTTATCAACATTCTCATGTATGCATGTAACACTCCATAAGCTCATCAAAAGTCCCCAAATGCTTATCAATGAGAGTTGTATCCTCTTCATACATGAGCTACTTTTATTACTTGCAAATGGAACCCAAACATGCATGTTTCCAAAACCTTGCAAAAGATGGAACGTAACCCAAAAATCAGTTTTTCCTCCATGATACTATTGTAAGTACATGCATAATTCTGATTTTTCATGATAACAAAATTCAAAATTAATACTTGTGCTTTCTCCTCTTCTCAAGATCTGTGGCATGCCATCAGAACTTCTTACCTTGCCATGCTCGTACCTAGTATGCTGCTCAAGAGAATTCAATGTGTTATGCAACTCAAAATAATAGATATCATACCTCTTATCATGCTTTGAACTTATCCACAAGGTTCCCTTATGAGTTGAAACCTCTCTCCATAGATTGTATATGCAAATGTGTTGGTTGTCATAATAAAACACAGTCATGCCTCTACACAAAAAAATTAATTTGCTCATTACCAAGCTAATCCTTAATTGTCTCTCTAACTCCATGCTTCTCCAATAAACCATCATGGACTTATGCCTTGTATGAAGAAGATTAGGACTGCAAAATTGAACCAAATTAATATGCTCAACAAGGTTGCCCATAATTAAATTTATCTCATGGAAAAACACTAGAGGATGTGTGATACTATAGTGTGCATTCCACAGTGTGCTAGACCCTTCTTTATACCATATCAATCCATTTTGAAAATATAGTCTTTCCATTTGTAGAATGAAAACAAACTTAACGAAATTGGAGAACATACCTTGCAAGAGCATATCATAACCATCTAAACCCATTGGTAGGGAACCCCATATGTAAGATGTATGTCCTTCTCTTGGTTGTCTTTTGTTAGCTTCCTCACACATGTATGTATCATCAAACAAACTCCACCAATATCGGATTTTATCCCTTTTTATATACTGTTGTACCTGCCATGTTAATTCAAAATTTTGGAAGCAATTGATTTCAGATTTGGTCCATGCATGAACTCTCCTCCTTGTGAACCGAAATATAGTCTGAGAGGGAAATATTATGCTTGTATGTAGGGGTTGGAATTGACTACATGACTCAAAATTTTTTGAGTCGTAAAATTCAGACTTCGATCCAACATATGCATGATAAAAATCAAAACTATATAAACTTACCAATTGTGTTGTAGCATCCCCTTTTTTGCAAGCACATGGCTGCACATGATGTCTCATAAGAGCCCTATCATTTTTCCTTTCATCCTCCTTCCTCATACTCATAAAATATCCCCCTTTCATGTTGATTGATGAAAAATGAGCCTCTTGGTGCCAATAATTGTGAACTTGAATCAAGGAATCCTCATGCCTCAATTTGCAAAGCATATTCTTCATTTTAACACTTTTAGTGACTTTACTGTCATGTATACAATCATTAGAAGATAAATAGACACCTCTTATCAATAAAATATCCTTACCTTGCACCTTTTTTATTTCATGCTCCTTGGTTTCTTCTCTTTTATCATCCACTTGCACCCCTATGGACTACCCCAAAGTGTCATCTTTTTGTAGCTCACCTTCTTCAAATTTGATTTTTCTATTTCATTGACCTCTTCATGAAAGGTTGTCTTTTCATTCTTTTCCTCCAACTCTCCATGTAGTTCAATACTCTTTTTTTCTATGTGCTCCACTATCAAATAAGGCCTTAATTTTTCCTCACAAATATTTGAAACTTTTTCAAACAGCATTTGGGCAACTGAAAATTTATTCTTTTTTAACTTTAAACCTGCCAATAAGATAGACAACAATGGCTCAGAAAGATCATCACTTTCATTGAGTGTTAAGATCATCACTTTTTGTATGGAAGTTATCATACCCTCTGTAGGATTTTTACTTTCAGCTATAAGAAAATGTTGGAACATTTCAAGAATAAATGTATCACACTCTAAATCCAACATTAGCACACAAGATCTATCTTCGCTACATTTTTTAGAATAATGATCCTCTTAATAAAAGAACTTGTGATGTCACCAAGACCTTCAAAACTTTCCACGAACTGAAATATTTTCTTCATGATGTTGTAACTGTATGGTTGTTCCGGAGCTATTATCCTTGTAATTTCACTAATACAAGTCATAACTACAAGTCTCACATCTGAATCTGAATGTCTCAAAATCTTGTGTCTAACCAAATAAACCACCAAAAGATTCATTGCTCAAAACATAAACTTAGAATCTGATTGTTTTATCGTGGACAAACAATTTGTTGCTTCCTCAAAAATATTGAGCAAAACATTTTTTAAATGTGGATGCGCAATTTTTTTCTCAATCTATGAAGCTTTGTTCTGAGTTCATCTTCATTCATTAACTTCAAGATTCATAGACTATGCATTCAAATCTGCAAACACAAACCCTCACACGTTAAATAAGATCGATGCTCTGATACCATTATAATGTCTCCAAATGAGATGATTTCACATAAAAGGGTTTCCCCCAAATTCACAAATTCTGAAATTTTGAAATTAAAAATCAGCAAACCCTAGTTGTTGCAATCGCACCTTCAAACTAAAAATTAACTCCAATTTCACCTTAGATTAAATACCAAATAAATACCTTGTGAATTCAGCGACGAATGGCTCTTGCCATAATGAAGAAAGACCCTGAAATGGGTGTTTTAATCCTCCAAATCCTAACGCCACACTAGCTGAAATGAATTCATTTTTTTCACTCTAATCCCTAGTCAAGCTTAGTCCAAACCAATCCCTAAAACTCAAAAAATTACTGCAATAATTAATTCAGAACGAAACCCTTGCAAATCTGCCCTCAACAAATATTATTTCCTATGAACAGTTCATAAACTTCAAAAATTCATAACTCCCTCAATATTTGGAATTATGATGCAAACAAGAGCTCAAACTGATGATAAAAATAAAAACTATCAATTAAAAATAATTTTAAAATTTTCCTTCTATAAGAAGGTCATCAAAAACTGCTCCAAAATTCGGAAAACCCTAGTTTCCTATAAAAAATAATTAAATAATAATCTGAAAATTATTATTATTTAATTTTATATCAATTTAGGACTTCAAATCTTCTCAGAAACCCCACGTTAATGTGCAAAAAATTAGCAATTAATTTCAGAATATTAAATAGCATAAATAGACCCTAAAGGGGTCTCCAAACCCTCAATCAAGTCTCCCAAAATAGTTCGCTCCACTTGCAAAAATAGTGCAAATATTAATCAAAAATAATACGCAAGAAAAGAACTTTAAAAACCTCACAAAACCCTCACAATAGATCCTCAATGCAAATTGCCTCACTCTAGGGCAAGTAACAAAATCTCCTTAGCAAAGGTGGTGTCAAAAGATAGCTTTTGTAGATTGATCAACACCAAAACAACGAACACTTATTGGGCATGCATCCCAATAGTTTCTTCAAACATGAAAAACAATTATCAAATTCAACATATCCTCCATTGTAGCCTTCATCATGTATTTATAACTTTCAAAGAGGGTGAACCACTTTGGGAAGATAAAACACATTTTTTTCCCTTGCTTTAGCTCCCATGTCGACATCTCTTTTTTGAATAATATATTAATTATTTGCCTTAATTTTAAAATGTAATTAAAATTACTTTAAAGCAAATAAATTTATAATTAATTCATTTAAGCACTTCAGTAGTAAAAACTAATTTTTAAATATTCTATTAATTAAATAATATTTGTCTTATGATAAAAAATAATATTTTGACAATTAATAAATAACTAATAAAATATAATCCCCCAAAAGGGCTCCTTTAGTCTATGGAAAAATAGACTAAAGATCTTCAATTTCTGTTTAATCATGATGTAGAAATGGGGACATTACATATGTCCTTATCTTCCCTGTTTAGAGGAAATTGTCCCCAATTTTGATTGAAGAATCAAATCCACCTTCTAGCTGCCGAGATGAGCCAGAAGAGAATAGAATCTGACAGAGCATAGGGTGTATGTAGATCACAAACAATCAGGATAGAGTTCCCAGATTGTTATAATTTATGTGTTGAATGAGAGGAGCTAGAACACCTTGGAATGAAATATCCTGGACACTGAAATGCTTTGTAAATGCCAAAAGAATCCTTGTATGGAGATCCAGGTACAAAAATTTGGCAATGTGCATAGTTTGTATCGAGGAGATGGTAATGTAATGGTGAGAGAATTGGATCTCGGACATACAACTCAATCATACGAGCTGTTGAAAGTGAAGGCATTGGGTGTCCTTTCCTCTTAATAAGAGAACCTATGGGAGGCACTGAGGCAGAAGGAAAAGATGCCAGCACTGAAGTTGTGAAGAGTCCATGTTTGAGCTATGAGTAAGCTTGCTCAGGGTCAGGTGCCACTATCCATTAAGGAAGTGAGTGAGAAATATGTAGTTCATCATCGGCGTGTTGAATTTCATACTGGCCCAAGGAAGACGAATGGACTAAAGTTGGAGAAGTGGGAACATGATCGATGTGGTGTTGATTGCCCTATCCTATGGATGCAACCCCCTGGAGGTAAGATAAAATGGTGGTGAGGTGTTGGTCAAAAGACTTGCTCACAAGCGGTACCGATTACAAAAGAGTTGTAGTCGCCAAAAAAATATCTTCAATGTGGGTTATTGGCTAACCATCTAGGGAGAGCATGATGCCTCATGGTTGGGATGGCAATTATCTTGTAGAGATGGTAGCAAAAGAGAATCATATATTTCCTTGATGGCTATAAGAATTGCAAATAACAAGCTCGGTTGTGTAGATGGTACCAAGTTGCTAGATGGAATTATTGTGGAGATGTCGTATAGTTGTGCCTTTTATTTAATGAATATAGTTGGAACATGCTCATCAATTGCTGCATAAGTTGGAGCTGAAATTTATTTTGCTGTTGTCATTGGTTGTGGAACTCTTGAGTAAGCAACTAGACCAAGTGGGGGCATTGGGCAAGCTTAGGGGATTTGTTGAACTATCAACCAAATAAAAACAAAAGGATACAAAACAATAAAATCTACCACTGTTATGGGCAACTGTCTATTCGCAGTAGCAAAATACCCACAAGGAAAAGTTTAAATCAGTTGCAGATTTTTTTAAGCAGCAATTTGGAAGTCCTCTTGGAAAGGCAAAAACATAAAATGAGCGATCAGATTTACAAGAAATGAAGCTCGACGCCAGGTACCTAGGAACTAACAGGTTGGTGCTGTTACAAGAACAAACCAACAAGCAGGACATTAAGTTAGGAGGACCCCACGAAGACATGAGTAGCATAAAATTGACACCATAAATTGTCAATCAGAGATTTGACAATAACAAAACTGGGGTAAAAAATACACAATATGTGTATTAAAAGTTGGACGTCAGGGCGGATACCCAGAGTGAGGAAAGACAATCAAAACCCCAATGTGCAGCACATGAACGCTAAATTAGAAATCAGAAATTTGACGGCAAAAATCTAAAATCAGAGACATGAACAGTAGAACTTGGGTACCAATACAAAATAAGGGTATTAAATGTTGGAGGGTGTAGCCAATACCCAGATTGAAATCAGTATGTGCAAATTTGAAATTTGGAAACAAATGGAAAGTTTCAGAAATGAGAGGGGCTTGATCATTAGTCTATGATACCAACTGATATGTCTCTATTTCTGCATTTCTATGATTCTGTTTCTGAGAGTCTATTGACATAAGAGAAGCCTATATATAGGCTAAAAATCTTACAATGACATTTAATGTACCTATCTGTCTGCCTACTTTTATTTTATTTCTATGTTTCCAGTTGATCCAGCTGTCCACATACTTTTAATTCATTTATATCCCCGCCACATGCATATACATTGTAGATGTCCTCATCAGAAACCAAAGTCAGTAATAATGTCTTACGAAATTAAATTTGCATTGATTAATAAAGCAAACTTTGAAAGCTCTCTTGGATTTGTTATCAAATTAGGGAATTTTGTGTCTAATAGGATGAACTCGAGTGGTAAAACATTGGAGATTTCAAAGCAGAGCCCCAGGTTTACATCCCTTGGAGACATGATAAATTTAGATAAAATACGGCATCCAGCTCATTGGTTGCAGCATAAGAGATACACCTTGCTGCAATCTATCGAACGATTAGAGGACTCTATTTGCAATAGCAGATTGGAGTGAGAATGGCTTATGATGCTAGAAATATTACTGAATTGGTTGATTGCACTGGGATGGGAAAATCTACCAATTGTCATGCTACCTTAAACTTGTACTTATTTTACTAAGGTTTTAAAATCTATAGGGAATCCATGCCTTGCACGGCTCTCTAGAAGATCTGTCATACCTAGAAACTAGATTTACTTTCGTTTTAACATGAAGTTCTATGCGCACACACAAGACTCACAAGCAAAGCCACTCAAATTTTTTTATTTCCTCCCTGCATCATACAATTTCTTTTATCATCTGGAAACATATTTGTGCTCAAACTGACGAATGTAAATAATAATATAGTAATAATTTACCTTCTTCTCACAGTAGCCAGATTCTCCTGTTGACAGCAGTCGTCGACAAGTGGATCCTATCAATGAAAATAATTTTCTAGAAGGGATTTCCACATGTGAAGAAGGTTCTTTATGAGGACTTTGCTTTTCCTCAGGCAATTTACATGGTAACATGTGTTTGGTATAGCTTTCTGGTATGCAAATGCGATTGACTGAACCTTGAAAGACAGTAAGCAACAGGGAAATAAATCCCAGAAGCATCAATTCTGCACACATTCAAAATGGTATCACTTACAGAGTTGAAATATAGAATATTTTGCTACCGCAGAAAGCATGCAGTTAGAATGGAACTACAGAACCACTTTGAATACTAAGGATGCAGATGCTTTTAATAACAGAAGCAAGTTGGCTAATGAATCCATAGAAACAATGCCAGAGCCAGATCAAAAAATCCCAAAAGCAATTAGCAACAGGGAAATAAATCCAAAAAATCCCAGATGAATTCAAGACTATGCTGAATAGAAACTATGCTGAACCTTGAAAAACAGTGAGCAACAGGGAAATAAATCCCAGAATCATCAATTCTGCACACATTCAAAATGATATCTCTTACAGAATTGAAAAATAGAATATTTTGCTGCCGCAGAAAACATGTAGTTAGAATGGAACTACAGAACCACTTTGAATACTAAGGATGAAGATGCTTTTAATAACAGAAGCAAGTTGGCTAATGAATACAAGACCATGCTGAATAGAAACAATGCCAAAGCCAGATCAAAAACAGCCATTAGAGCTAGTATCTATTTTTATAGACAAGTACTTTTCATGTCATAATTTGGGTAGTTGTCTAGTTAAATTAGATAAATCTTGCCTATGTGATATTTTATTTTTGCAATACTTAATACAGCAGAATTAATTGAAATGCATATACCTTCCTGATGATTGACCGCTTGAGTGGTCAGAAACATCCATTTTAAAAAACTTGACAGTGTTATTCCAAAAGCTATTTTTCTTACATTATGACTGTGGAAGCTTCATTTATTCAATGCATATACCTTCTTTTAGCTTCTCTAAGGCTTCATACAACGGTTTCTGATTCCTCTTCTTTAGTGTCTGCAACAAAAATCAATTACAATATAATCATTATTTTGTCCTATATGTGCAAAATTTTGCTTATTTAATTAAAAAATGCTTCAAAATATTGTTTTCCTCAAATGAAATTTATTTTTCTCCTCATAACACCAAACATCTAAAAAAAAACCTACTTTTTCTACTCATTTGGTAGGAAGTGCACACAGGAAAAGGAGGTTCTCTCAATCTCAAATATCCGTTTCAATTATTCAGTAATCTGCAAAGAGGGTTTTGTCCAGTGTAAAACCATACAACTCTGATGCATGGGTCTGCATCCCCAAAGGTATTAGTTCAATTTCAAGAGAAGTTAAGATAGGAACTAAGTGTCCAAATGGCCATGGTGTAATGGCCAATGTCTAATCACATATAGAGGAGACCCAAGTTCAAATCCCTAGAATGCGTTAAGTTGGCGCATAGTCCGGAGCTACACTAAGCCAAAGAAAGATTGGACCTAAGCACTAACAGTTAAGACCATCCACAAAACCAGCATTTGCTTGGAAAATGGTGAAAAGCTCAAAGTTTCCTTTGCTTTGACAATCTATGTTGTCCAAAAAAGTGAAAGGCAGTTTCAGAGTCTCATTTTATTGGTCAAGAAAAATTGAATTCAAAACCTTGTTTTCCTAAGCCTTGACCTAAAATTCTAGAAGCATGGCATACCACATGATTTATTTTAGAAAACAAATAACATTAATAGTCATATACCCTGCAAAAAATTTAAATTCCTGAATAGCAATTGTGATCTAGAAATTTGACTCAAGAGAGGATGGTTAGTATCGTGTTAGTTCCAAAATGAAAACAAAATAAAAAAACACATTAATTGGCATAACATCTCTAGGCCTAGACACTAGGGAGAACTTTGTTAACAAATATAAATGAAACACACAACTAAAATGTAAAAGAAACCTCTTTTACCTTCCTGGGATGCTCCAAAATGCTTGTTATAGTGGCTTGCTCGGCTTGTGCTCATGAAGTCCTTAGCAATGGAAGCTTGACTACCTCCATCTCTCCTTGGCACCTTTGGCTTGTGGCTTGGCTTGGCTTGGAGTCAATTTGGCATGCTAACACTAATTGCAATGGCTTTTGAAGATATTTAAGTATAATAACTTTGCACCAAAATAGCTTAGAAATGATGTTCATGGCCTCTTTATATATAGATTTTTGAGAATGTCTAGAATCAACATGAAACGTCCATCCTGAGATTGAGATGTGTGGTTGAAGATTAATTCAATTTTTTGAATTAAGTTTATAATTATCCTCATCATGACATTGGAAGAAGGAGCAATTAAAAGGCATGGAGGGTATTATGGAAAGCATTGACGAGGCATAGAGGGCCTCATGGAAAGCACTGATGAGGCATGGAGGGCATGAATCCTGATATTTGTGGCATTTATGGCCTAGGGATGTCTTTCCAAGAAATGAGGTCACCTGATGATGCTGATATTCCATATTCATTTTTAAAAATAAGTATTCATCAAGTTTCCATGAAATTCTTGATTAGGCTCTAATTTGGTTTAATTAGCTCTTAAACATGTTTAAGCACTTTGTGCACAAATTACTCAAATTGATCAGAATGCCTTGTTATTGGTCCAAAATTTGATTGGATTGGAATTGAAAGTCCATGTCAGATGCATTGAAACCGTATTATCATTTAGAATGTTACCAATAGAAAATAACAAAGGCACGTGTCTCGTACAAGAGATTTGATAGGAAAGAGCAACACAGAGCACCCAGGTGCAAAATTGGCATTTTGACTCGAAATGCTTTGATCAAAGTTAACTGGCCCATAAATTATATTGCCCCATTTAGTGATACCTTAGCCAAAATCATCACTTAAATATGTTAATTTCACATCATTTAGCATGTTTTAGTGTTTTTAGGCCAATTGTGCATTTTGGGTGGAAATTGGCCAAAAACCTGATTGGAGATTATCGGTGGCCAAATTTAAGTGTCTACAGCGATCTAAATTTGCATGACTTACCAAGTACTACAAAGTTACAAACTACAACCTGCAATCTAAATTCCGCACTAATCATTACTCAATGCTTTTAAACTTTCAACTTTTGCTACAAGGAGCTTTCTTGAATGTCAGCATTCATCATTATATTTTCTAATTTGGCATATGAATAGTCACACAAATTATACAAATGTTAAATTCACTCGCATTAAAACATGAATGGTCAGGATAGATTAACTTAATAATTTACCATTCTTATAATTGTAGATTTAACTCGTTTCACCCAGTTTTATCTTCTTATTCAACTTGGGCATATCCCATATAAAGTCCACTTTCATCAACTTCTATATTCCGACACAATTCTCCGACTTCACATGAAAGCTTATCTCTCCCATCCCCTCCTAACATCTAGAAAATAGTTAAAGATATTGTAGCTTCATTGTTCACAAATTATACTTTGTGGTAGAGAAGAAACTGTTAATCATGTTTACTGGAAATGCCCTTCTGCCTTCTGCTAAAATGTTTTGGTCTTGGTTTCAAGCAGAGTTTCACTGGGGTCTCTCCTTGTTGACACTTGGATAATTAGGGAAATCTGCAAATTTTTATAGCACTTAGTTTGGCTGACAGCTATTGCATTCTTGTGGAAGTCAAGATGGAAGCCCATATTTCGTGAGGACTCCTCACCTCTCAGCATAAGGGTGCTGAGACTTTTAAACAGAAGCTGGCTTTGCTTGTTAAATTTAAATTCAAATGTTTTTACAAAGACATCAGATGTTATATTTTTTGGCTTACTTAGAAAGAGACTCTCCTTGCAACCCTGTTGTCAGATTGATGTGATTTTTCTGTTCGATGAAGTAATATAGGATGCATTTCTCCAAAAGGAACAATCTTCATAGCTTTATTCCTGATTTCTGTTGTATGAGAAAGTTTCATTTCATATACAAGCTAGTGGCAGAGTCCACTTACGAGAAATCAAATTTCTTTCCTTTCTTTGGCCTGAACTGTTGAAAACTTGAAACACTCAACTTCAGGCCTGGTAGAATAAACAAAGTTCAGAACAACAGATTGGTGCCAGACAAAGCATAGCAAAAATTTATGTAGATGATAGAAACTGAATTTCCGTGTTTGGTCTGCCTGAAATGGCATAACATGCCAGTTGCATGATCCTTCTATCCAAAAGAACACTTAAGATCAGATTATTTTCGTTCATGGCATTTCAAGATGGCTTAGCTGGAAAACAGCTACAGTGGCCACACCATCACATATGCCACATGCAACTACTGTCAAAGCCAGCAACAGTTCAAAGGCATAGTTTGATACTTGAAAGCAAAATAACAGATCTTGAGTAGAACTCACATGCCTTCCTAATATCCAAAGACTTGGCTACAGATTACAATCATTTTCATGCTGAGTGCCTCCCCTTTGAATTTTTAAACAACTTTAAGTTTCTCGTTATTCCACCAGTCATACTCTGAAATTATCCAACTGTTAGTAGGCAGCAATTCCAGCACCATAGGTTATTCCCAGGGGTCAATCCCTGTAAGAGTCATCTTACTTGCGCAACAGAACCATAGAGAGAGATATTATTAGTGCAGAATGGAATCCCAGCATATGGATATGTCACTGTAAAATACCTTCTAAATGAATAGAAAGCACATAGATGACAACCACAAGCTAGAGGGGGCTCACAAGGCATGACAGCAAACCACAGGAAATGTTAGTACACGAGAGGGGGTGGATTCTAACACATCAACCGGGGGACTTGCACCCCAAAGCCTGCTTCCAGATTGGAAAAGCTTTGAAAATGGAAGTATATCCAAAAGTGGATAATCTTTTGGCTGGATTCAATTCTTTAATTCCCAGGTTTCATTATGCACCTTATGGGCTGGACTGCTGACATTGTCCCCACCCATGTCAATACAACTGGGCAATGTGTTCCTAGTAAACAATTATCCGCTAGTGTTCCCCAAGACACGTGCATGCATGGATTTAAAGTGTGAAAAAGTAAGCATCCCCTCTCCAATCATACATTCAAACTGTTAAATTGGCTAACACGAAACAATACGGAGGACCTTTAGCAGAGGCCATACATTTTCTTAGCATCCAAAGACTAGTATACAACCACTAACATGCTGATTGCCTTAATTGTGACTTAAAACAAAATGAAGGTTTCCCATAATTCACCCAAGCCTACAAGGAATTCTCCAGTGGTTGGTAGGTCGTCAAATCCAGCACCATGCATCACTAATTCAAACTCAAGGAGATTCATTTAACTTGTCTAGGCTCTACTCCAAACAAGCCATAAAACATAATGCTGGACATACCCGATAGTTTTCAGTTTCACTCTACCAGTTGGGTTAACTTGTTTAATCCCCAAAGGCGTTCCAAAGTGATTCCTCATAGGCCAGTTCGTTTTCAAACCTTAAAACAAAACAGGGGGTATGTCCAGTAGTTGGTACTGTACCAGCTGGGTTAGTTATTTGATCCCCATAAATGCTTCAATATGATTTATCATGGACTGGATCATTGAAATTGTGCTCACCCATATCAATGCAACAGATTCTTGTGAAGGTTTATCTACTAATGCTCTATCACACATATAAGGTCCCTCCCTCGCATCTGTAATCACAGGACTCATCAAGTCTTTGAAAAACTTGTATGTCCAAATCCCGAGTGACCCCAAACAAGTCCAAACAGATGGACTTTCTGAGACTCAACTAGACAATGCAAAAAACTCATCTACATCAACACATAAAAACAAAGCTTACAATTCAGTCCAAAAAAAATCTATTTTTCTCATTTCACTCAAACAGGCTAACACACAAGCACGCTGCTGTTTTCAGGCAAACACATCAGATTTCATAGCAATATTTGAACAACATTGAAGTTAAATTCTTGTGGAATGAAAAAAATAGTTTTCTAATGAAATTTTCTATATTTTACGACTTTTTAACTTGCTGAGTGATGGTGCTGAGTCTGAAAACCTAGTTTAAATCAATGCAACTTGTCTGTCTTAAGGAGTACGAGTCTAGATACCATGCTCTGAACCTTATGGACTGGATTCATGACATTGCAGCCACCCAGATCAATACAAAGCAGCAATTTCAATACAACGGGAAAAGGGCTCCTAGTGAAGGTTCATCTCCAAGTTTTCTATATATACATACAAAGCCCCTTTCTCCAAACCTCATTGACCGTATTCTTGGCATTGTACCAACCCATACGAACACAAAATGATACCATGCTCCCAATCTCATGGACTGGATTCATGACATTGCAGCCACCCTTCTCAATACAAAACGGCCATTCCAATACAAGGCAAAGGGCTTCTGGTAAAGGCTCATCTCCTAGTTTTCTATAGATACATATAAGGCCCCGTTGTCCAAACCTCATAGACTTTATTCTTGACACTGTACTGACCCACACCAATACAACAGGGTAACGGGCTCATCTACTTGTATCCCATACAAAGTCTCCATCCCTCCTCCCGCAGACACATGAATTTACAGCATCTATGGAGAAAAAATTAAAATTAGACATCCCGCCACCTCAAAATCTATCCAAATGATCAATGTAGTCCCCATGAAGCGCTTTACCATGGCAATTATAAAACCATGGGTATATATCTATGTATATCTGTGCTCATCTACTTGTGTTGCAAGCATACAAACAAAATCACCCAAATAAACAAATTTTCACCTCCACTAACGACACACATATACACATGTATTTATAAAGCCACCCATCCAATTCTTCAATTTACAGAGTATGTATAGAAAATTATAAAGCTACCCATCTGACCACTTATCCAGTTCATGAATTCGGTCACCATATCCTGACAACTATAAAGCATGGATATGCACTCTATATCTATCTGTATGCCTAATGCTGATGTTGATCTCATCAGCAACCAAAAGGAAAAAAAAAAAAAAAATCCACATACCTTTCCAAGCCTGTGAATTCCTCTCTCAAGCAACAAGGATGTAACGACAAACACTGAGCAAACAACTGCAACATTCCATGTGGGTGTATACTCCAAAGTGGTCTCCTCCTCTGTAGAGGAACCCATTTCTCTCAATTTTCCCTAAGCACCCAACCCTTTCACAGCTCACAGAAATCAGCAGAGTCCACAGCTCTCAAAGTCAGCAGAGAATTGCATATACACTCTGCTGAGATTAACACAAAACTCAACATATACACATCGATGGGGATAGACATACAAATCAAAGGAATCCAACAAAATCCAAAATAAGTTCTCCGGATATACATACAAATCAAAGGAATCCAACAAAAGCTCAAATCAGCGAGCACTCCTTCCACAAAAAATAGGAATTTGGGGCCCCAAGAGAATCTCTACATATGATAAGTTGGAATTGCAGAGGATACCTTTGGAGAAGAGGACCGGGGTTGGGGCCCATAGCAGAAGGGAAAGACATTATTATTTTAACCGAAACACATGAGCATGATGGATGCAAAGTCCCAGACTTTGTAGGGCACAAGAAAATCTTAGTATGGAACGAAGAGATGGAGACAGGTAAGGGTCATGGGGGGGTCACAGTGCTAATAAAAGAGGGGTGGGATGAAACAGTGAAAATAGAGAAGGAGGATCCCAATAAACAATACATTTGGCTGAAAATAATAGACAATAAGGACATAATCAGGTTCGTTGCTTGTTACTTTGCCCCGAAAGGGTCAACGTTCTACAAAAAGAGAAACTTGGATAGGGAAGACCCGTATGCAGCGTTAAAGAAAAATATCTCTGTTTTTAGCACATCAGGGGAAATTATTTTAATAGGAGACTTCAATGCTAGAATGGCCAACAATCAATCTCTTCAAATGGAAGGAGAAGATAGAGAGGATAACAATCCCTTATGGCTAAAAGAGAGTGGGGACCAACTTTGGAAAAGAATGTCACAAGATGGAAAAGGCAGTGTGACACACTTCGGTGCCGAACTTTTGGGACTTTGTAGTTTGTATGACATGGTTATATGTAACGAGACAAGAGCTTGGACAAGATCCGGAGGTATTACATGCAAAACCTACAATGGTCAAAGTGTGGTTGATTATGTCGTCTGCTCTAAAAATTCGACTGCTAGGTTACTGGAGTTTGTTATAGGAGAATGCCCTATGGAGATGAAATCTGACCATATGCCCCTCTTGGTTTAGTTTGGCTTTCTCACAAACAAGCAAAGTGAAAGGAAAGCTCAACACAAGGTTAGGACAGCTAATCCGCATGGTAAAATCATTTTGAATAAAACAAATCAGGAACTCTTTATTACTGCCCTTGGGCAGCACATTGAGATGACCAAAAACAAAGTTGGGCTTAAAGAAACCAATATCACGAGGAATCACATTGACAGCAGTTTGTTGGTCCCTTTGATCCACAAGGCTCTAAATGTTTGCAGGAAATCCAAGCCTTGGAAAGGAGTCTCTAACATGTTCCCAGCTAACCCCTGGTATGATGAAGAGTGCAAAGCAGCAAAAAAATCATACAAAGAGAGCGAGCCAAACAAAGAAAACAAGAAAAAATTTGTGAAATTGTTAAAAGCCAAAAAAGAAAAATCTGTTATACTAAGAAGGAAGGAGCTAATAGAGTTAGGTAAGCACAATCCCAAAGGTTTTTGGAGGGAGCTACAACAAGAGAAGAAACATACAGAAAATAATATCACAGAATCTCAATGGTTAGAGTATGTGAAGCTGCTTTATGAGCGTGAACATGAGGAAACTCTCTCTCCCAGTGTTAACACGTCAATCGAGCTCTTCTTAATATTGTTTTAATAGTTT
The DNA here is from genome assembly GCA_037957365.1 of Torreya grandis. Lineage (NCBI taxonomy): Eukaryota > Viridiplantae > Streptophyta > Pinopsida > Cupressales > Taxaceae > Torreya > Torreya grandis. Next base: position 2,237,555 of record JARHVA010000017.1, on the reverse strand, counting down.
TTATTATTGAGATGTATTATTATATTTATTATCAATTAAATAATAATAATAATAATAATAATAATAATAATAATAATAATAATAATAATAATAATAATAATAATAATAATAATAATAATAATAAGGATGGTTACAACAATAAAGCGGTCAGTTGGTATGTATGGTTCAGACAAATAAAAATCATTTTTTATAATGATTTTTTAATTTAAAATTTTATAATAAATTTGAACAATAATATTATATGTTTATAAAAAAATTAGATAACTTTGATTATTACATGTTGTGAACCTTCTCTCTAGTTTATATGTATTATGGTTTTTTTTTTAGGTTTCACAGCGTCAAATCAATCTGAAAAAATCAAATATTTTATTCATGAACTTGATTCAAAATGTTCTTGGATTGGTTGTGTGGTGGCTTTTTATGAACTATGCTCTTTCCAAGGCTTCTTTAGCTCAGTTTGGTTATTTTGGGGTGTGACTTTTCTACCTATATTTTTCATATGATTAGTGATGTATTATATCTTGTTATGTTAATGAAAGTGCATTTTCAATTTTAAAAAAAAAAAATTCTTAGATTCTCTTCAAATGTTTGAGAGCTTAAATTTTTCAACGGATGCTTGGCATATCAAAAGGCTAGAATATGAAGAGACAATGCTTTGTAATATCTAGATATAGCGCTTATTTGTAATAGAATATGATTTTGATGTGTGATAGATATTAATACAATGTTATGAATGGTTTTCCTATATTTTTATGTGCAATGAGTATTGTGAATGTTTTGATTTGTTTTCATATGGTTTATGTCGATTGTTTTATATATATTAACTTTGCATGTCTTTCAAATAATGAGCTCAACTGAGTAATTAATGGCATCATTCAATTTGTATTATTGATAACTATTATGTTTTGTCATTGATTGCACAAACTATCCTTATAATTAACATGTTTTAGAGTTTTCTAAAAACCTCTTTTAACAATTAAAAAAGATGTTGACAATTTAATATTTTAAGTTTTTATCGAATATTTTTTAAAAAAAATATAGCATTTATGTAAAAAACTAATAATAATTTAAGATATATTAAATGAAAGATTGTTAACTATATTTGTTTAAATAGTAGACATTTACAATCTATTAAAAAATTAAACTACTATATATGGTATGAAATACAAACTATAGGGTACAAACTATCAATTTTTAGGCCTGATCTAGAAAGGAAGGATTATATATTTTAATTCTATTAGTGATTCCATGTGAAATATGACAGTTTTTACATATTTTAGAATATGTACACACATTTTAGAACATAATTTTTTACGCTAAAAAATTAGATTGGTTCACCATTAGTTTGATTTTTCCTTGTAATAAATGTGAGTAAGGATACACGATTCCGATTGCATGGCGATAATAATTGAAATAATACGGCATTGGTAACTGTTTAAAAAATACGCCATTGGTAATTTATTTTGGTTTAAATGTTTATGAACTTGTTTTCAAGGTTTTATGTGACATTTTTAGTTTTTTTTCACAAATAAATTAATAATTTTATTTAATTAATGTAGGTGTGTTTGTTTTATATTAATTATATGATTTTGTTTGAAAGATTTTTTTTTAATAAATTTTATACATTTTTTTTTTATGTTTTCATTTTTTTTTTAATTTGATTTTTTGCAAAATTATTTTTAAAGTTATATGTGATATTCTTAATTTTTTTTGAAGCAATCAAATTATTAATTCTATCATTTTAAATTTTAATCAATGATAAGTGTATTTGTCTTATTTATATTGTTTGAATTTTTTTTAAGAGACTTTTATTTGATGTATTTTACATGTCTCTCCTTTCATATCTTTTATTTGTATTGATTCAAAATTCTATTAAATTGTTTCAACAATTGCATGTGACATTTTTGGTTTTTTCAAAACAAACAAATTAATAACTCTATCACTCACAATTTCACTCAATATAAGTTTGTTTGTTCTACATTAAATGTATGATCTTTATTTGAGAGACTTTTCTTTGATGTATTTTATACATCTTTCTTTGCACATCTTTCATTTATTTTGATCGAAACTTCTATGAAATTGTTTCCATGGTCATGAATGACAACCTGTTTTTTTCAAGACAAACAAATTAGTAACTCTAACACTCTAAATTTCAATCGATATAAGTGGGTTTGTCTTACATTAATAATATGATTTTTCTTTGACAAACTTTTATTCAATGCATTATATACCTCTTTCTTTTCACATCTTTCATTTATTTTGATTTGAACTTCTATGAAATTATTTCCAAGGTTATAGGTGACATTCTTAGTTTTTTTTTTAAACAAACAAATTAGTAGCTTTATCACTTAGAGTTTCATTCAATGCAAATATGTTTGTCATATATTAATTGTATGAATTTTTTTTTTAGAGACTTTTCTTCGATGTATCTTATACATCTGTTTTTTCATATTTTTTATTTTTTTTCATTGGAACTTCTATCAAATTGTTTCAAAGCTCACATGCAACATTCTTGGTTTTTTCAAAACAAACAAATTAGTAACTCTATTACTTAGAGTTTCACTCAATGTAAGTTTGTTTGTCCTACATTAATTGTATGATTTTTCTTTGAAAGACATTTCCGATATATTTTACACATTTCTCTTTTCATATAATTCATTTCTTCGAAATTGAACTTCTATAAAATTATTTTCAAGACTACATGTGACATTCTTGAATTTTTTGAACAAACAAACTAGTGACTCTATCACTTAGAGTTTCATTCAATATAAGTGTGTTTGTCCTAAATTTATTATATGATTTTTATATATGAAATTTTGAATGGGATGTATGTAAGAATAAAGGCCACGTTTGAAAAATCCAATAATATTTTTGTGTCGCGTGCTTACTGTAAATTGATATCATGTAAAGGGCACTTGCGAATCTTTTTGTTGGTTACTGTAGGTCCTTTCTGCCTTCCCTGCTACGTAAGGAGGCGTTTAACGTTTTCACTTGACCCTCACAATTTCATTCAAGTGGAGTGTTTACTTGTCTCGGGCGGTCACATTACAGTCGGATCATGACGTGAAGATGGCGATCGTGATCGCACAAAATTCTTGCAATCTTTTGGCTGGAGTGTCTGGGTCATTGTGACTCCGAAAATATTGTTTTTGATCTTGTCAATGCCGTGTGTTCATTGCATTGGAGTCAAATTTTATTTATTCCTCCTTATTCTCACAGACAGAGAGTGGCCCTCCCTCTTCTGTAAATGCCGTGTGTTTTTAAACACAGACTTTGACGAGCCATTGAACTCAAAAGTCTTTTCCATGAAAGACACCAACTTTCTCTGTGGAAAATAAAATTATGGAGTGCCCACCAACTTACTAGAAAGAGAACGTGACATTCAAATTAAAGAGGAAATACATCTCGTCCACAAATTATTCAAATTGAAAACGAACTTATTATGACTGCGGAATCCTGTAATAATAATATTATTGTGTTGCATGCTTTTCTTAATGGTCTGAAACCGTGTAAAACTGTCGCTTGTGAAGCGTCTTTCCTGCCTTCCCTCCTACGTAAATGTAACGTTTCCGCTTCAGTCCCAATTTTTCAATGAAGATGGCGATGGTCAGGATGTGAAAGGATTCTTCACCACAATTTTTCAATCAATCTCAATGCACTCAGTTGCTGACACCACTATGTTATTTTGGTAACGTAACTCATGGTATAAGGAGCACTCCCATAATACTTGAAGAGCTCATGTCTTATGGTCAATTACAAATAAATGATATCGCAGTTTGACATAGACGGAATATATATACATAGATATATACAGAAACAATGTCTATATTTATTTAGTATTATAAACTTTAAATAAATTATGAACATTCTCAATTAAAAATTTATATAAATATAAAAAAATTTATTTATTTTTAATATGATTAATTGAAATATTTCAAATTTTATTCTTTCATATATTTTAAAACATGCTATATAAATATATTTATTATTTATAAATATTAGTTAAGGAAAAATTGCCATGTTTAAATAATTTAAAAATTAGTTTATTATTTTTGTCTTTATTGTGATTCATTGGAAACTGGGTGATATCACATTTAAAAAAAAACTTATTTTCAATAGATTTAACAAAAAATTAAAATATAAAATTGTTTGTAATTTTTTTTTTCATTTTATATTAAATAGATAAAATACATTTAATATGTTAAAAGCTTCTACTCTTTATACATTATTTTAATATTAAAAATACATCCATATTTGAAAAAATAGATAGGTTTTAGTTGGTCTTAATATAAGTTAAGATGAATGTTGAGATTTAAAAGTCACACGTCACTAAAGTATTATGAAATATTTGATGGCTCTACAAGATATGACATTTTTTTTTAAAGACTGATCTTTATATATATATATATATATATATATATATATATATATATATATATATATATATATATATATATATATATCAATGAAAAAATATTAAAAATTGTCATCATAACAAATAAGATATACATTTGTATTCTCTATTTGAGACCATTGTAGAGTAACAATATCATATTAGTGAAATGACAACAATCTACCATCATATTAGTGAAATGACAACTTCACTACCATATCTTGAGAGTTGAGACCATTCCATTGCCATATCTTGATAAAGGGATTACTCATGGTTGTACTAGTAAAAATTGTTGTTACTTACCTTGTTGATGTTCAAGAGTGTGTTTTGACGAATTCAAAAACTAATATAAGTTCAAGAAAAAAATGGTGTAGATCAAAAATCCAAGAGAGATTAGTCAATTGTTAGTGAATGAATCAAAAACAAATATAAGACATAACTTCTCAAGCATAATCCCTAGATTGAGTTATAGAGTAATCAAACAAGAAATATAAATTGAAAAAATAAAACCTCAATTGCTTTTGTCTTCCTTGAAGATATGTTTGAGAACTGGGTTGAAGAAATTGAGCTCGGCTTGTAGAACTATGGGTCTTTGACAATATTGAATCCATGTTTGGACAATATTTTCCATTGTCTACACTTGATTTGTCTTTGGCTTAGTATGATAGAGTGATGAAACTTCTTGTATAATTTAACATAGTTTCTTTGCATGAAGAAGCTTTCTTAAATTGGAGGAATAACCTCTAATTTATAGACTTTTGAAATGAATGTCAACCATCCATCTTGACTTAAGATCAAAGAGTTGAGAATAAATGGTAATTTTTAATTCATAATTAAAATTTTGAATTAAAAATTGGAGTAAAGGGCACGCAAGACCTACAAATGAATATAAAATTAATTTGAGAGGAAGATATAATACAAAATTACTAAATGGGATTGAATAAAATATAATATGGATTATTAAATTGAAAGTATGAGAAAGATAATAATATAGAATTTTATTGATGGAGGATAGAAGGAGCCTAGAACATCTTTGAAAGTTGAAAGGAGAATGGAGTGAAAGATGACATCATGAGGTGAGGATAATTTGATTTTTGGATTTATAAAAATTGTAAATATTCAAAATCTATTGAATTTATGATTAAAGAAGGATTAATTAATTAATTTAGATTAATTAACTTTAAAAAGATGTGAATAGTAAACCATGAATAGTGATGAGAAATAGTAATAATGAATTAGAATTAAATAAAACTAGGGATGATTAGAGATAATTATGGATGATTAAAATCAACACAAAGTGTCTAATTTTAAGTGTCTACATTTTTCCTCTCTTTGAGAAGTTGTTTCAAGACATAGAGGAAATAACATGTTTTCAAATAATAAAAAAGTTGTTAAGAAAATATGTGAAAATTTAGATGAATAAATGATAGGTGACCTATGATGCCCCTTTGAGAGGGCATGTAGGATGTGGATGGGATCTCGAAAAAAGAGAGGAAGAAGCTAGAAGGGAAGAAGAGATTAACCCATCGATAAAATTTATCCACTTGAGCTAATACTTGCATACTTTGATTTTTAATATTTGAAAATAATAGAATTGAATTTGCCCTAAGGCATGGGGAAGTGGGAAGGATGTAACCCAAAAAAAAACACATTTTGAATTGCACCAAACACGACAAAAGTTGTGGGCTTGGAATTAGAAGAAAGATTGAATAAGTGAATTGGCCTCAAAGAGGGTGGTCTTGGTTGATCACAATAATGTCCTACAATAGGGTATATGTGAGCATTGATTTGAAATGATTTGCCCCAGTAAGGTAGACTTGATCATTGATTGGTCTAAATGATTTGCCCCAGTAGGGTAAATTTTTAATTTAAAAAATGTTGATCATGTAATTAATCAATTGGGTGGCAAGCATAGCTTAAGGGTGTAACTTGTTATATAGATTAATGATGAGAAGATGCAAATGTAGGTGTGATGGTATACTAAAATTTCAAACAATGAAAAAGCCATAAAAAAACTAGGTACACAAGAATGCTCAATTATAATGAAAAAGATGATAAATAAGAATGATTGAAAAATGATGTGATGCGATTAGAAGAATATGTATGTTAATAATAATGAAATAAGGGTGTTTGAACTGACCTCAAAAAGTAGTTGGTACTGAACGTTGCCTACATAGTTCATAAGGACCTTAGGTCGATGTAGTTCTTCCATAAATCAAAAAAAAAAAATAGAATGAAGAAAATGATAATGACTTTTGTATACACTTGATATGTATCATAAGTAGCATATAATTTAGCCACATGGTTCAGAGATTGTGTTGTAGGTAGTAGACAAGGATATACTTTGATGCGACATTATTGATGAGACTTCTAACACTTGATTTTTGATATAGCACCAAATAGTATGCACCATGATATAAAATGTCATGATGACAAAATTGTAATGTGCATAAAGACTTACCCCTAATCCAATAGATAATTCAAAATAACATGCCAATGATAAAATATCATGATGATAATGCTGACAAATTCTAATGGATTGAATTAAGTACAATTGCATGATAGGAAGCACCATGATGATGACCCTGTTGTTATAATGGACTGAGTTGAGGCAATAACAAAAAAAAAAAAAAGCAAACACACACATAAAAACTTAAAAATAAACTCAACAAAAAACATCTTTTTGTTTAACCAAGTCCAAATCCACATGTGAATACTCAATGAGAATGTTAAATGGATGGTGCCCCAAAACAAGGATACATGCAAGGTAAGGACACATCTCTAGTGGCTAAAAACAATTGGAACCAATAATGAGGCTGACTCAGTAGGGTAGATTTGAGAAGGACACATCCCAACAATGGTTTATGACCTAAACAAATTGGATTAAGAATTATGATTGAATTTAGAAAAATACAAATCTTTTTCAAATTTTGTGGCTTTATATCTTTTTTGAAGATTGTAAACCTAATTTGATTTTTAGGATATTTGAATTTTTTTGGATCTTTGGCATCTCAACTCAATAGAGGATTATGAGATGCATAACGTTTTAACTCACAAAATAACAAGAATGTGACTTATGATACTTGCAAAACAATGAGAGCATGGATTAATTTGTTTAAAAAATGGTGAGAGTATGGGAAAAGAGGTGATCGAGCTGACCTCAGAAATTGAACACTGCCTACATAGTCCAAATGGTCCTTAGGTTAATGTAGTTCAACTCATAGGGTTCAAAATATAAATCAATTGCCTAAAATAGCTTGTAAGAGGGTAAGATTTTGGAAAACACAAACTTGTAAAATGATGAGAGCATTAGATAATAGTTACTCACAAAATGACAAGAACATGGCAAAGGGGTGATCGAATTGACCTCAGAAACTAAGTGTTGTCTACATAGTTCAAATGGATCTCAGATCAATGTAATTTTACCTATAGGGTTCAAACTACAAATTAATATCCTAAAATAGCTTACAAAAGTGCAAGGGCATGAAAAGAAACAAACTCACAAAATGACAAGAATGTTAGATAATGGTTTCTTGCAAAATAGAAAGAGGATGGAAAAAAGATGACCGAGCTGACTTCAAAAATTGAGTGTTGCCTACATAGTCCAAATGGACCTCAAGTCAATGTAGTTCCACCCATAGGTCTTGAAATACGAATCAATAATATGGTGGAAAATGGGAATGACATAAAATAAAATAAATGGCATAGAATTTGGCAAGGGCTAAATAATAATGGATAACAATGAGGGAAAAGACTAGGAGTCTCTAAGGAGTATGTCACCTAAGAACCAAATATGTCCAATAATCAAAGTGGTCATGCTGGTAACAGGCCAAAATGTTTGCCAAATAAGTCTCAATATACCTTCCGCTTTCATAACAAGGTCAAGATGGGAAGACTAATGGCCATAATAAGATGGGTTGGGTTGAATATGATTAAATAGCCAAAATAGTTTGAAATGGTAATGGAATGGCAATGGCCAAAATGGCTTGAACATAATGGTCTACAATGTGGATAGGGTTGCCCCCAAATGTCAAAGTACTTGTAGACAATAAATTATTTACACATGATGTCAGGAACTTGGTTTTCATTGTGGTACTTGTCTAAGGTGACATAGGCATAATTTTCATCATTGCATGAGTTATTTCTCTTTCTCTTTTGATTTCTCAAAAAAAAAAAAAAAAATTGTTTTAGCATCTCAACTCAATGAAGGATTACAAGATGCATAATTTAAAAATTTTGTTTTCTAACCAATACCTATTTGGAATAACTATTCTATTTAAATCCTACTATCAATGTGAATTATATTGTTGCTTTTGTGATCTTTATTGGTTGTTGATTCTGCTTCTTCCAAACCTCTAGATAAGATTTCTTTGAAGCCTCTAGAAAAAAGAGTGCTAGCAAGAAGGGTAAATAAGGGTCAACATGAGATAAATGATCCGATGTCATCATATAAAATAGGGCTTGAATAACTAATCGGATTAGAATGGAATGTGTGTAATGGTTAGAGGACAAATGAATATTAAGATTTTCAGTCACACAATGTTGTTGATTCTAGATTTGACTTGTATTTGGTTATGGCAAGGCCAATATTAACTTCAATAATATCTTTATCAAGCAATGCATAACTGATTTACTCATTTATTGGCACTTCGAAGAGGTTTTCACCAACAAATTCTTCTTGATTTTTCTAATCTAAATTATCCAATAGCAACTTGAATAAAGTTTCTCTAAGGGATGTTGATAAATCATGTGGATTAACCCTTAGCAACTTGAATAAAGTTTTTGAATTTTGATTTTGATTATCTAGTGCCTGAAACAAGGTTTCACTAGATGATGCTATATTTAGAGTTTTATTATCCCCTGACACTTCAAACAAGGTTCGACTAGGAGATTATTCTTTTGCCTTAATGTTGTCTTACTTAGAAATTCTACCATTGAAATTTTTTCATGGAATAAGTTCAACAATGTGTGATTCTACAAATCCCAATTGATGTTTGTGGGGTGTGGAATGTCAATATAATGGATAGGTTAATTAATGGTAAAGGCATGTGTAATGTCAATGGAAGGGAAAAAGTCAACATATTCCTCATAAAGGCTACTAGGAGAACCCACATCGATGTCTAAGGGAACATCCTTAAAAATTGTAGAAGAATCACTAACATCTTCAAACTGATCTTATATTATTGTTGGTGTTGAGATCAATGCTAATGTTGAAGTTTATATTGAAAGTGATTGTGAATTCATGTTAATACTAACATTGATTTTGATTCTAATGTTAAATATGATATTAGTTCCAAAATGGAACCATATTCTATACTGATTCTAAAATAGAACCTGATTTTGATGTAAATGTAGCTACAAAAAGGGGTTATTGAATTGTGTTGTCCTCAAGTACTTTGTTCACATTTTGCTTAGAAATAGAGGCTTTGGAATGAAGAAATGTTTAGATATTGGGAATATTTGTTAATGGATGAATAAAGGGCTCTCACTCAACAATAATATATTCTACAAATATGGGCTCATCAAAGATGGGCCCTGTATCAAATAGAGGCTCTTCATCAAATACATGTGGATCATCAATAGTTTGGATTGGATCAAAGATGGGTGATTAAATAAAAATGCCATCAATGGTTTGATTATCTTGATCTTGCTTAGAAGTGGACATATCTGATCATGATTGGGAAGGAGATCATGACATACTCCAATCAAGTAGCTATCAAACTTGGACAATCTTGGATTTTTAATAGATACTGGCCCTTGGAGGGCCAATGGCATAATAAGTCTAAATTGTTAGATTTGTTGTAATGACTATGTAATCCTATAATATTATTTTAATAGTTTGAAACTATGTGAAAGACACATATGAATCTTGGTGTTAGTGTGAATTCAGCATAGGTATTTTTTACCTTCCCTTTTACATAATAAGGTGTTTAACATTTTCACTTGACTCTCACAATATCATTCAAGTAAAGAATATTGGTTTATGTTTACTTCTCACATGCAATCCATAGTGAGAGCCACACAAAATTATCATGTACAATGACATCATAGATAGCGATTGTGGGAGTTGCATAAAATTCTTATAGGATTGTTGGCCCCAATTTTTCTTGGCATTCTTTTTTAATTGTGTCTCAGAGTGAATGAGAAGTCCCTTTCATCAATTATTTCCTTTAAAAAAATTTTAATGGTCAATAATTTTTTATAAATTAATGCCATATATTCCTACTGTCAAAGTGGACTTTTATACCATGACACTTCACATGGGTTGGTGTTAAAGAGTCAAGATTCTTATGCCCCATTTGCTGGTGCTTTACTTCACAAACCACATCCACTCATTCTAAAATATCATGCACTTTCATATTGAGTGTGACTCCGACTATGACTCGGCCTTATCTAATCAACCACGTAATAGTGGGAGTCATACAAAATTCTTGATGTTCTTGATGTTCTTTTGTCTGTAGTGTCTTACTCTCAATTAGTTTTTATAAATTAGTGTTGTGCAAAAGGGTCTTGGGTCAAAAATGGCTTTCCATGAGGTGAAGGAATGTTCATGCCTTCCCTCCTATGCAACGATATCTTTAACATTTTCACTTGACTCATAATTCATTATTTGAAACATAATAAGTCAAGATGGTGATGGTCAGAGTATCGAAGAATTCTTGTCCACAATTTTTTGGTATTTTTTAATTGTAACTTCTTTTTTGAATTTTTATGAATCAAATTATGAATTCCATTAGATATGTTGGTTGTTATGATCCTGTGATATATTATTCCAATCATCCCAAAAAATGGGTTTACATGGAAGTGGTTTTATCTAAGGATTTCAAAGAATTTGTTGAGATTCAATTGTGTGGTTCTCATCACTCTCAATGAGTCCTCTATTAACTTATCCAACATGTGTTTCTATTTTCAAGCCATGGACCACAATATAAAATATTGCTTACTTTATTTACCTTAGAACATGCCAGCTCCCAAATCCACTTATAATAACCCTGAGAACACTCAAGAGGATGGGTGAAAAACTGTTGGTAGATTAAAAAATAATAATAAGGGTGTAGCTCATTGAAAACCTATGAATAATAACTAACCATCTTCTAGTTCTATGCTTTAGGTGCCTTTACATATGACTCAACCTACTAGGGAGTTGCCACATGCTATTAAACTTGAAAAGGAGTGTGACAATATTGAGGTCAAAATGATAAAGCCTCGATTCTACATTACTCTCATGGCTATTAATGTTTTGGATAGTTCTCAAGTTTCTTCAAAATTATCTCCTAATAGATTTTCTCTCCCTCCACATCTTTTTTCCCATTCAAGTGCAATCAAGGACTCACATAATCCCTCTTGAGAATCTCCAACTCACTCTCATAGTCCCCCTATTCAAAAATATATGGAGGAGGAGGAGTATTTAGTAAATTTGGAAGCTAGACGGATTGCTCATCATAAGGAATTATTCCTTTCCAACAAAGAGTAATTAGTGCCAATATGAAAATTAGCAAAATTGTTAAGCATGCAATTAGTAAATGTAAGCCAATTTGATTTAGACATGTCACAAATTTAGGTATGGAAGTAAGTTAAAAAAATAAAGTCTCAAAATTCTTGATTTCTAGTTCATTCTCACAAGCTCATTTATGGGAGCATAGCTGTAGTTCTTTGAGGTCATGTAGAAGTTTAGAAGTTGGTAGTCAATTTTTTTTTGGGAAAGTGACATCAGTTATGTTATACAATATTGGTCATTTTGTTCATGTTGATGAACGACTTACAATTTCAGTGTTTCTTGAATAATTTTAATGATGAGATGTGGATAATAATGTTAAAACTATACAATTTCATCTTCATGCAAACTATTTGAAAAGTTAAAATGGTTTCTATTGAAGTTTTGAGAGTATTGTTTTTCTATGCATGAAACAGTATAGAAAGAACTTACATGATTATGTGCATGAATATTTGAATCCCTTATGAGCAATAAATGAATAATAACCTCTAGTTTTTTGTTGATGAAAGATAAAGATTTGATTGTCAAAATACAAGGCATGATTTTATTATTATTTAAGTGATTATTTTAAAAAATTATTTCAAGGAATATGTAGTAATGTGATAGTGGTGCATGTTTGTCGATCTTGGTGTGAGAGGTCACTTACATATTTTTGGGTAAGTCAATAAGATAGTTCTTTCAAATTTGGAAATGGGTTAATATTTGCATGTTGAGGCTTTCATTTTATGAATAGATAGTGTGATTTTGACATGAATATTAATTATTAACTTAGCAGGGTTTGCTTATTTAACAAAGATCAAATCTGGGAGAGTTTTGACATAAGTTTGGGTAAATTCTACAGCTTGTAGATGTTTTGAAGTTCTATTGTTTTACTTTGAGCTTCTAAATTTTTATCTTCTATGTGGTTAAAATTGATATTAATCATTGCACAGATTTTTATAAATGATGGAAAATTTTCAAAAAAAAAAAAATTGGTTTTGTCACCATGCACAAAAGTTGTTTGTTTTGGTTTTGAAGTGTTGTCAGATGAATCGATATGCAAATATATTCTGGTTGAAAATAATATCAGACATAGGGTTTGTGTTTTGGTCTTATCTATTATGAATACCTAAGTACTTTCCTAGACAAAGAAATGAATGAGTTTGGAAGCAATGATGGTGTGGACCACAGAGAATATTGAAGAAATTCAATGCATGCAGTTTTAGGTTACATATGTGATTATTTATTTTGAAAGTCATATTGTCAAAAGATATATATGGGTAAAAGAATCAATATGTTCTTGTAGGTTTACATGCATAAAATGATTTGTATTAAAATAATCATAGGATTTTTATGCATTGAAAGTTGATGATCTATTGTGAGACTTCGATTCATGTATATTTGAGATTTGAAAATATTTGAGTTTGTGAAAGTCATGAAGATGTCATATCTCAGTTTGGTTATTTGTTATGGATTTCATACTTCACAGTTAGTTTAGAAATATTGTGATGTAGTTTTAATGTAATGATTTATGGTTGATAGTTATGAGGCTTGGAATGATTATATAAAATTTGAATAACTTGGTCAACTATTTTGTTGAAATATGTTGGATTTACAAAACATATTTATGGATATTTGTGTTTTTAAACTGCATTAGGTGGTTTAAATTTTAAGTGTTGATGTCCTTTTCAAAGAAAGTGGATAAGTATGAGAATTTGTTTAAGGATACAACTCAAAATTGAAGCAATGGTTTTTAATTTGAATATAGATATTGAAGTTAAGGTGCCTTGACACTTCTCAGCTAAAATTTGTACAAGAAATTATATTGGAAGAAGGTAATAATGGTCTAATAGATACTTTCATATTTTGTGTCATTTAATTGAATAGCTTAGTTCACTATTCATTTTAAAGTAAAGTGCTGAAAATATCTGTAGTTTCATTTTTTTTGAAGGGCTTAAGAATGATTCACTAAAAATGAACTTCATAAAGTTTCCAGAACTGAAGAGATAAAACGATGATGATTATAGATTTTGAGTTTAGTTCAAATTAAAAATAATCACTTGTGGTTGGAATAGTGTAATAAATTTTAGTTTTTGATATAGTTTCAGTTTCATTTATTGAGTTATTGAAGCGTTCAATTTTATTTTTTTAACACTTGTTTCCCAATCATAGATTTTGTTATTATATTTCAGATTGTTCATTATGTTTGGGTGGGACCAACTGGGTTCAACAAGGAGTGATGATAATAGGGGATAGGGATAGAGTTCCAATAGTGATACTAGCCAACCCATCAGGGGTTTTCATAGGGGTGGTTTTTATGCAAGAAAATTTGACCATAGATTTCATAGAGGGACAAGAATGTCCATTCACTTTGATGCTTATGGTCCTAAATTTTAGAATATTCTAAGTAATTTGCTTGTTAATCTAACCAATAGGGATTATATAGGTAATAGGGTTTTTTTTGGCTATAGTTTGGAGACCGTACACCTTCTCAAAGTAGTTTATCTTGCCATTTGGATCATGACCCATGACACTTACCAATTCGACCTCCTAAAATTGAAAGACTTGAACCAATTGATGATCTTTTTCTTGAAAATTAATCCACATAGTTTGAAATAGAAGCATCCCATGCTAAGAGTTTAAGGAATTTATCTATCCCTTTAGATGTACTTACCCCTACTCATGCAGAGCTTAATGGGAAATGTAGAAAGTTAAGTCTAACTAGTGCCCATAATGAACCTCTCTTAAGATCTGAGAGATTGAATTTGGGGATTCATGGCTATGTTGGTAGATGGAAAACCATGGATATTCTACCTCCCACTATTGAAAACAAGACTACAGAAAAGAGAACTGATAGTCAATTTGAGCTAGAAACACCAAGGGAAGTTAGAATGTTAAAGAGAATTAAGTTATAAATCGATGACAACACTACAGATTCAGGGACAAGATTGGTGTCATTTTCTGAGATAGAATATAATGTTTGTCTTCATAGATAAGACAAAAATATGATTGAAGTGTTGTTTGATTCGAATGATTATTGGTCATCCAAAGGACAATTTTTGTTTTGGTGATGAAATTTTTCATGATAGAACTTGATATCTTAGTTTGATACTTTGATGTTTAAACTTTGATAAATTTTGATAATTTTAAAAATACAGTGATTTTGAAGATCTATCTAACACATAATTATATATGTCTAAGTTAATTAACATACATTATAGATTAATGCGAATAGGATTTATCAATTTTGACTTATTTATCTTATGATTAAATGTGTATTATATTCTATTATTAATTAATATGGCTCCCCACCCATTAAGATTAGTACCCTTAATCTATATTTTTAAATATTTTGATCAATTAAGACTTTTTAAGTCTTAATTAAAACCTACCTGTAACTAATAATTTTTATAATTAATTGACCTTTTAAAAGTCAATTAGTTAATATAAACTAATAACTAACTAAAGTTAGTTATAACTTATTTTGCAACTAAATTTGAAGGTATAAAAAAGATTAAGGACTCATTTGAAGATAGAAGATCAACAAGTATTGAATACTTAAGTATTTTTTAAAGTCAATCATTCATCTTTTTTCTTTTTATGTTACTATTTTGAGATAGTATAGCTTTTGCAGATAGACCCAATGGTACTTTATCTGACTGTTGAGTAATTGCTTATAAAACATAGGTATATCAATTGTATTTATCATTTAGTACTAATTATCTAAAGTTTGCTAAGCTTAATATATTTTGATGATTACTATTTACATTCCTATGCATAGATTCTAAGTATTCAACCTAAATAATGATAATCATTTTGCTATTTTATGACACTTCATTGATCTATTTGGATTGTAAAGTTGTCATTCAAGTTTTTGTAAATGAAGAATGTTGGTTTTCTCATTAAAGTTATCCTTTTTTGGCTAAGACGACTCTCTTTTTGAGACTCACATACTTTTGTAATTTATTCAAATCTAACTTTATTAGATCTTTTAGATTTATTCTAAATTCGATTTTGTTTTTGTTTTGGTTATTTTCTTAATATAGTTTTAAATCTTTAGTTTCTTTCTATTTTAATTAGTTCTTAGTTTAAGTTTTTGCTCTTTTTTTCATTAGATAACTATAGATTTTTCATAATTCACTTTTCTCTTTAGATTTGTTTAAAGTTTAGTTCTTAAGTTTTAGATTTAATCTTTTTCTATTTTTAATTAGTTTATGTTTAATAAGCTTTATATTTTCTCTAAATTAGTATTTTACTTTATTTTATGGTTTAGTTCCTCTAGTTTATTATACATAATTCAAATAGGACTTTAAAACTATTTTAATCTTTAATTTAACAGCTTTGTTTGATCCAAGTTTAATTTGACAATTGCTTATTAATTGTTAGTTTGATTTAGTTTTGATCTTTTAATCTATGTCTTATTCTTTAGTTTACTTTGGACTAGATATTTATTTTAGTTAATTCTTATAGTTTAAGTATTTTGTTTCTTATAGTTTTTCTCTTTAGTTTATTTGTCTTTCTCTTTAAATTTGTGTCTTGATTAGATTAGATTATTTCTTTAGTTTACTATCTTTTACTAGTTTGTCATCTTTTTCTCTAGGTTTAGTTGTTTACTTTTCTTTAAATTATTGGTTGTTTGGCTTTATCTTTCTATTCTAGTGATTAAATGACTTATCTATCTTGTCTTAAAATTTATTTTCTCTTTTTGAGTTAATTGAAGAACATTACAAGCAAAAAGCAAAGATATTATTTGAGTACATATATATTACTAAATCAGATTTCTATTCTTTAAGAGACTAACTCATAAGTTTTCTCTGTCGGATAGAATAGATTATAGATTTTTATCTTAACTGATTCATGATTTGATAAATGTATTTTTGATTATTATAATGGAATAAGTTATTTTTATACCTTATTGATTATTTCCCAGAACTTATAATAAAACCTCCCATTGCATCTATAAGATCCTAGATGAACCTTAACAACCCCCACGATTAGAATGGTATGATTCCAATTTGAACTTCGTGATAGGCAAAAGGGTTGATTCATTGACAAAATAGTTATCATCATCAATAGAGTTCACAAAACCAAATGAGGAGATGGATTTGAAGTTGTGTTAACTATGGCCTTTGGATCACTATTATTTTTAGTGGTCATTAATTTGTAAAGAGGCTTACTATAAATCATAATAGTTGATTTAGATCCAATTGTATATTTTAATTTACCCATAGAGAGAAGCTTGACTCCCTTTTTTCACTGTGTGGCATAAATACATGAAGGTTGGAAACTTTTGGAACAAGATAGCTTTACGCAATGCTGGTAGTAAGCTCTATTTGAATATATCTTGGAGCTCTCTATCTACCATGGGGCTAGTCATCTTTGCCAACATAGTTTTATATAAAAATACATAGTCTACAATAGGCTCATTGGATTTTTTCTTCATTTGTGTTAATTGAGAATAAGAGATCTTATCATTGATGTTAATTGAGAAGTGTGCTAAGAACATATCTACCAATGGTTTGAATGTAGTGATAGATTGATTTAGAAGATCATAGAACCACTATAAGGCATAGGCCTTTAGACTATGTGGAAACAACTTAGTGATGATCCAATCATTTGACACATAGTCCAAACATGCTACATGAAAATCTCATAGATAGTGCTCTGGGTCACCCTTACCATCATACAAGGTAAACTTAGGTGCCATGAGTCTAGATGGCAAAGGAGTTGTTATGTTATGTGCCAAAAATTTATGTAAAAGAACATGGGAATCTAAAGCATGTGATGTCCAAGTAGTTCCTTGCTCAAGACATAACACCTTAGCCTATAGAGAATGAATCTCATGCATAAGGGATTGTACATCTAGAGAGGAGGAACTAATCATATGGGGAGTATCTACCACTGAAGTTTGTTGAGTTAAAATAGGTTATTGTACAAACTGAGTTGCCCCCATAGTAGGTGTAATAATGTTGTTATCTGGAGGAGTAGAATATTGACCATTATTTGATTTTTGAAGTTTTTCATAGATGATATTGATAAGGTAATCTTGCATATTTGAGTGTTTTGATATAAAATCTTGGAATTGTCTCTTAACAATTTCATAGAGTTAGTAGATTTGTTTTACATGGAAATGAGGGAAACAAGTGAAGAAGATACAAGTGTGATTTAAGAGATAGTAGTAGAGAATATGGGTGAGCATTTTGATGCCCAAAAGTATGTGGATTTATTTTTAAATCAAGCTAGGGAGGAAGAGGTTATAGCCAAGATAAAATAAGAACTATAAGTAGAGAAGAATGAGATGTGGAAGGAGCCAACAACAAGTTGTATAATGATTGAACAAAGCCTACAAGGATTTAAGAGGAGGTGGTTGGATGGTACTAGGTATAAGCCCATAAGAGGATGTAAGATGCATGAAAGAGCATCTTGGTAGAGGAGGTTGGATAGAGGTGGGTTTTGATACACAAATGAGGAAAGGAGCAGAGGTAAGGAAACATGAATGGTGATCAGAGTTATGTGGATGAGGATGGTCTATGGTCCAACAAAGTTTTGTCAATGGAGAAGAAAGAAAGACAATGAACTAAAGTATTTGGTGTGTTGGAAGGGGACACTATGGTGATTTTACCATTTATTTTGTCCATGTGAGTGGGAGCTCACATTTTTAAACTTTAGGTGTCTAATGCAAGGGCATCCACAAAAGTATTCATTACATGGAATTGTATTTTTGGAAAGCTATCAAGTTTTGTGAGATTGGATAGGAATTGTCTTCTTGCACAATTGTCAACCAAGACAACTATGAGTTGTTATTTATTTTACTAAAAATATAAATTTGTTGTAACTAGCTTATTTTATAGTTCTTTTTATTAATTTGTGTGCTTGTTTTAGGGGTTATTGACTATTGTGGAAGGTTAGGGGATTTTAGAAATAGTGTTTTATTTTTATTTTAAAAAAGGAGATGAAATGGTAGGAAAAAGACATAAAGAGGAGCGCAACTTTGGAAGAAGAAGAAATATCTATAAAGGTGGACCTAATTGTCATTGTTGGGAATAAATAATATGTTTGTAAAGGTTGTTCAATACTTCAGGATCCATAATTAATAAAAAATTCTTTTGGTTTTATTTGATTCATGCCTCACTTCAATTACTATGATATGCATGATATTTTAGGGTTCTAAGGTGTTGATAATTGTTTTGTTTAAGAGTATGATCTTTTGTCTAGCATAAAAAAATTGTAGGTGGGTGCTGGTTGCACCATATATTCATAAGGGAATCTTAGAATGGGTATGGAATAGCCAATTGAATCTCAATAAAAGACATGCTAATAAAATTGGTGATGATTCTGACATAACAAGTATACAAATGTTCAAGATCAATGGAAATGGTTCATCTCAATTGTAATTTGGAATAGTTCATAATGCTCAAACCATAGAAATTACAAAAGCCAAGATAGAAATCCCATATTCATAATAAAGATGAGAAAAATAGTAATTATCTTATTGAATTAGTTATAAATATATGCACAAATGTCACAAAGTTTTTTTTGTGAGACATTTGATTTTAAATAATGAAATTGAAGATGTATTTCAAATATTGTGATGTTTAAGATGATAAATCACTTCATTCAAAGCCTCCATTTTAATATAATGCATTCTAGGTCATGGTTGTGTGATGGAAAAACTTATTTTCATTTTATTTATACTTATCCTCAATTTAACCAAAAATAAAATAAAATAATTATGGCTGCTAATATAGGGCAGTAATGTTGATTAACAAATTCAAATAACTACAAGCTGATTAATAGATTCAAATAAATACAAACCATTCAGTAAGTCCTAATGAACCTATCTGAGTAATTGTATATCCTCGAATAATCCATCTAAAACACTAAATTGGTGTATAAGATTGCCCTCATGGAAGCCTACAAGGGGATTGTTTAATCCATTTGCCCTTATATATTATTGCCCAACTTGTAGCCAACTTGAGTCTTTTAAGCACACCTTTCGAACATGTCCCAAAACTTTATTTGCTTGGAAATGGATACATAGTCTCTTTCAACCATACCATCATGAACCTTTCTCATGGTGCTTGGCCTTCCTTAAGGATTCTATTCACTGACCAGCTTCAATAACTTTTCTATGAAATTTCTTCAAAGCTATTATTCTCTTTCAATTATGGAAAGCTAGAAAATTTTCTTTATTTAACAATGAGAATTATTCTTGTTATTTTCATATCAATGACAAGTTTTTTTTTTTTTAACCCTATATGCATATTCAAGTCCAAGTACATAAAGTGGCCACATAGATTAGACATCTACAAGAGTTGCTTGAGCACTAGGGGATTGTTCCTTACATTATGAGCCGCATCCCCTCAGATGGTCCACCACATAGTCTGGCACCATCAACTCCTAGATGGCATTAGAGGCAATCTTGTAGCCATAACCACTTATCCCCTCAAATACACCAATGTTTGTGGGTTTCATAGAACTACCACCACATGGAAAATTTGATGTTGGTCCTTATCGGTAGGGTTTTCTAGTTGGCTCTTCTATCATGGTGGTGAAGCCTCTTGTTACATGGGATATGACTATTTATCTAGCTCCTCTAGACCCCATGGATGATTAAGTGGCTCCAAATCCTTATTTTTTGATTTATCTACCTCCCAAAGATGATTCTCCACTTCCTCCTTTGGCTATGGTGGTCCATGTTTTAATTTATTGTTCATGATATATTTTTAATGTTGTAGTGTTATTGTGGATTATTTGATGTTGTTTCTTAATTTTGGTCTTTTTTTCTTGTTGTGATCAAACATTTTCTTCTAGCAATGATTCTAAATTGTGCATACCAACTAACTATTTTACTATGTAACCTTTTTGTATATAATTATTTTGATTAATAATAGTCATACTGAAGAGTTTCAATAGTAAAATTCATGAATAACTGTGTGAATGGTAAGAATGAATTGAAGCAGCCTCAATTAGTCATCACCAATTAAAAATAAAAGTTATGATGTTTGACTTAAACAAAAAATCTAAAGGTTTCCACAAATATAAAAAGGGTCTTTATGGAACATAAAGTCTTGCTAAATATAAAAATACAAGTGAAATCAATGAGTGAATGAGATACATATCAAGAGCTTTGTAAAAACAATTAATATATATTGGTAAAGTATTGGAGATATAATTTTATTATTTAGTGATATTGAGGAGGGAATCATTAGCAAAGCATGCATTAACCATTTTCTTAGATGAGTGGGAAAAAGAGATATATTTAATCAAACCTCTAGAAGTATAGTTAGCAACAAGATAAATGAATCCTTCTACATAAAACAATTACAAGGGGCAAGTGGACATCCTTGACAAATAGAGTGAAAGATGTGAAATTATTCATATTAAACACCATTGATGGTGATAAAAGTTCCATCATCTTGAAAAACATTTAATAGTGATCACAAATTTATAGTCAAAGCCTAAACCCTAAATGGCTTCTTCAATATAAGTGGCTCTGGATTCAACCAGGTGAACAATTCAAGTTTCTAGGCAACTCATTTCCTTTTCAAGCCATTCCCTTGGATCGATGGGGATATGTGGCTCAATAAGTAAATAAGAAGTTAGATTTTAGATTTCTAAACTTCTTTGTCTTGGAATAAAGTGTAAAATGTGATCTGAAGTGTTGGTTGCTACACATGTTTACTACTCTTCTTGTGGGTAACCCTAAAAAACTACTCATGCCAAAATTGATCTAATTTTGAGGGACTTTTTGTTGGCCAATTTTGAATGCACCGATGGTTTCCACCAATTTGCAATGGATATTTGTTTCAAAATAATATTCCTTGGTGTTCTTCTTGACTTCAAAATCCAAGGCCATGCCTTGTGTGTAACATAGATCATTTGAGCCTTGAAATGAGATGTAAATGAAAAATATTGCTTTGTAACTACATATGTCGAGGCAAGCTTATTAGGAAGGCTAACTAGAAAGGATCAAATCTTCATACCCTTTTAATCACTCAAGTTTTGGTATCTATTGAGGGCATGTTTGTTGCTAAGATTGTTTTAAAAATTTGGGAGCTACTCAAAAAACAATTAAGAAGGAACGATGATAGTTTTAGGTTCGGTCTCTCTCTAGACTTTTGCTCACTATGGTGGTCTCCTTTACTTAATTTTTTAAAGTTTCATTTTCTATGGTAATGTGAATCAAAAGCCTTTAGACTTTTAGAAAAGGATCAATGTCATGTCTAACCTATTTTCTACACAAACAAAGGATTGGATTCCTTGGCATGTTCTAAGGGCTCAATTTAACTTACAAGCCTCTTACTAATAGTCTATCTTGGCAATTTAGAACTCTATATCTAATGTGCACCTTCACACAATTGGTGTTGAATATCATTCTAGGTGGTGGATTGGTTGGAAATACCCTATTGAGACTCCTTTCCTCTATTACCACCCTTGATTAAGTTATCAACTTCTTTCCCCTTGGCAAATCCAAATTGATACTTTTAATGCCAAGTGGAGAGTCAATTCCATTGAGAAAGCTTAGAAAAGAAGGGTTGAGTAGGTTTCATTGACCATCATTAAGCCCAAACATGTGTACTTCTTTTGGTGTATTTTATACCATGGAAATCCAATTGGCACTCGATTAGTTCACTTGGGTTTGGCTCACCATGTTTTCTTAGTCTATAACCACAAAGAAACACTCAAGTTTGTGTTTACATTATCCAAACATGCCCAATCAACATGGCTTTAGATTCACACTTTTTTTTATAGCCCTTCTATCTAGAAATGTTCACTTGAAAGATGTTATTAGGGGACTTAGTCATGATTCATGCAAAATTCACACAAATTTGGTATATGTTTTGAGCTCAGATACTTTTTAAACTATAAAAAAACAAAAATGATATTATTTTTTCTTAGGCTACTCATGAAGGCTAATTCTCTACTACTAATAGAATTTATGTTATATTTAATGTCATGCTTCAAATTCATGTGCAAGCGAAGAAAGAGTGTCTCTTGAGGAGGAGCATTACAATCTAGATTGCAAAGAGAATGTTTTATTTAAATGAATGTTAGGATATAGTCCTATGAGGTCAGTTTATAACTACTTTTAATTCTCTCCAACCATATTTAAAGTTTTCAAATGTGAAACAACCAAATCAGGTGATGCCATATTTTGATGGAGTTTTTCTACTTGTAACATGGTTAGCTACAAATTGCTTGGCAATATGAGTTTAGGTGACACTCAATGGTATCATGTTTTTAAAATATGATTTTATAAAATACATTTTTAGAATCCAAATGACATCTATAAAATCATATCTCAAAGAAAGCTTGAGAGTCACAATGTTCATTTCTCACTTGATTCTTGTTTGTTCAAATGAGATATATATGAAGTTGCGTGTAGAATATCTTGTCAAATTTACTACTACACATTCCGATTGAGTAGTTGATCAAAGATATAGTGTTGTTTATCATGCACATCATTAAGCCCAAACATGTGTACTTCCTTTGGTGTATTTTACAGCATGGAATTCTAATTGGCACTCAGTTAGTTTACTTGGGTTTGGATCACCCTATTTGCTTAGTCTGTAACCACCAAGAAACATTCAAGTATGCATTTACATCTGCAAACATGCCCAATCAATGTGGCTTTAGATTCACACTTTTTTTTTATAGCCCTCCCATCTAGAAATGTCTACTTGAAAGATGGTGCTATTAGGGACTCAGTCATGATTCATGCAAAATTCACATAAATTTGGTATATGTTTTGAGCTCGAATTCTTTTTCAATTATAGAAAATAGAAATGATATTATTTTTTCTCAAGCTACTAGTGAAGACTAATTCTCTACTACTAATAGAGTTTATGTTATATTTAATGTCATGCTTCAAATTCATGTGTGAGTGAAGAAAGTGTCTCTTGGGGGGGAGGACTGCAATCTAGATTCCAAAGAGAATGTTTTATTTAAATGAATGTTAGGATGGGGTCCCATGATCGGGTTACAACTATTTTTAATTCTCTCCAACCTTATTTAAAGTTTTCAAATGTGAAATGACCAAATGGGAGATGCCATATTTTGATGGATTTTTTCTACTTGCAACATGGTTAGCTACATATTGCTCAACAATATGAGTTCAGGGGACACTCAATGGAAAATATTATTTTCTTAAATACCTTTTTAGAATCAAAATGGCATTTATAAAATCATAACTCAAAGAAACCTTGAGAGGCATGGCATTCATTTCTCACATGATTCTTGTTTGTTTGAGCCGAATGGATACGAAGCTTCATTGCATGCAAAATATCTCGTCAAATTTATTGGTACACATTCCGATTGAGTGGTTGATCAAAGTTCTAGTGTTGTTTAGCATGCACGTGCAATTGTTTCTAGTTGTTTGTGGTGCATTAAGACATAGTAGCTCAAGTATATTTTTTATTAATTAAGGTATCATAACTCAAATCTATTTTTGGTGCATTAAGGTATCGTAGCCACATTACTAAATGATCGCGAGGAAACCCAAACTCGATGCATTTCACACTATGGTTGATCACCTCAAATTCAAAATAAAGTTCATAATAATGCTACAAACATGATATTTCCCTATTTTAACTTTTATTTTGATGTTCACACACATATTCAATATTGCATTTTATTATAGTGATCTCATATAATATCTAATATAATAGTGATCACTTATTTTTTGCTCCCATCAATGGGTTCATAATCCCAACAAAGTCACAAAGTAAAACAAATACAACTAGACTGCACAAGGTGGACAGCCACAATACTATGCTTGTGTTGGGTTAAATAGTAGTTATAGTCTTATTGAAGGCAATACATCTTAGAGAAATAAAACAAAGTAAAACTTGTCTCTCAGATTATGAGATGCAACAGCACCGGTGCCTGTTGGAACCAATACGCTTAGGCTCACATACGCATTTGCAATCTGGACATTCGTCCACATAATAACATGTTTGATCGACTGCATTTACTTCTCTTAACAGTATGCTGCTGCTGCTGCCTGCACATGTAATGTGCATCAGACTACTAATAATTAATCTAATCTGGGAAGTTTATTTATCATTCTTTCGTACCTGTAGAAGATATGATCACCGCAGCTAAGCAAAGAAGAATTAGCGAACACATGAAGGAAACATAAAATCCTGCCATCGCCAAATTCTATGAAGCTTCACTCAGAGATGAAGGTCTGTGTGTGTATCGTTGAGTTCAAGGGCCTTTTATAGTCATTATTACTGGGATTTGCATGGTTTTGATTTCTCGATTTCCGGGATTTGCTTTCATCTTTTAGTTTGGGTTCCTCCGATCTCCTCGCTGTTACAATTTAGTATAAAAACAATTCAAATTTTAGATTATATATTTATTGTGTTATAATTTAATATAAAAACAGTTTAAATCTTAAATAATTGTTCTAATTTATTCTCTTTGAAGAAGGGTTATAATTAAAACTCATTTTTATGTGTATTAATGACGACCCCACCTATGTACAATCTATGTTACTTCATTGCATTGAAACATTTCTTATGTTATTTTATTTATAATTCACCTTCACTCGAGTTAGTTTATAAATCCAAATCTAATATCTTAGAAACAATAAGTGTGTGGAGTACAAATGTTATTTTGTTATTTTGTTTGTGAGCCACTTTCACTTGTGTCAATTTATAAATATAAATCTAATACAAGATTAGAAACAATTACTTGTGTGCCATGTTGGAGGATAAGAATATAGTACTTAAAAATACATTATAAATCAAAGGAATAGAAGCAAGGGATATCAAACGTTGAGTGTGTTAACACACACACACACACACACACACACACACACACACACATATAACTTAACCACGCGACTGAGTAGTGTGTTCTATGGAGCATTGAAATTGAATAAGCAATGTTGTAAACTAATTAAAAAAGAAAATAAAATCCTATAAAAAAAATATTTCAATGGCAAATAAAAATTTATGTGATGGAATAAATTTCTTATGTTGATAATTTTTTTCATGTAAAATTTGTGCCAAAGGGGGTTTAAGTAGACCTCCTTTTCTTGAAAAATGAGAAACTTTAAGTTGTATGGAATATTTGAGATGACTATACTCAAAATTTGAAGATGATATACAAATATAAATTGTAGCATTTTGAGTCCAGTTTCTAATAACTATTTGTTTAATAAAAATAGTCAAGTATAAGTAAGTCAAATATATGAAATTTGAAGGGGAAAACATAACAAATAACCAACCATGCACCACCTTGATTGTTGAGTCTTTTAATATTTTTTGAAAATCTTTGGTGGAAACTTAGATAAGATCATTTAGGTCACAATTATATATGTTTTATATTTTTTAATGAATATATTTTTTTATTAATTTTACAAGTAAATAAACCTTGAAAATAATTCAAAAAATAGATAGCCGACTATGCACCACCCCACTCTCCCCTCTCTTTCGAACTACCTCAAAAAAAGATAAAAAAGTATTGTTATTCTTTTAATGTTTATATAATTAGGCATAGTTTGCAACCATATAATATTTTTGCATTGGGATGAACGAAACAAAAAATACATAAACAAATATAAACATGTATAGTTATGGCATATAGTGGTTTAAAAAGACATACTTAGAAATCAATATAGATGAAAACCTTGAAGTAGTCAAAAAAATAATAAAATTATATTTTAGAAAGATGAGAGGGTGTTTGACGTCATAGTAATAGTTTTAGGAAATTTATCAATGAAATTCATAGTTCTTATCAAAGAAAAAGTTGCATTTTGTTATTTTCAATCAAAAACATAGTTTCAGCAGTGTGTGTGCAAGTCCAAGCCTCAGGTTTAGGAATCTAAGTCATTTTTGAGCCTATACCAAGAAAAAATGTGTACATGTTTCTATTTATATTGATTTCATATGATTTACAACCACTAAGAACTGAAAACATTCATACATAGGGATACAATGTTTTCATAGTCCATATAGGTAACTAGCTATTGTCCTTAAAATTGAACCGTATGCCATGAGGGATGTAAACATGAAGAGATGATTTTTTTTTTAATTGTATATTTGTTGTTTTAAAAATAATGTGTGTGTCAATATATGCACTGCCATGTGGAGGACATAGTTGAGAGGGTCTTCTTCACTATAGAAATGCCTCCACCTTTTGGAGCAACTTCAATTAAAATTTGTGTAAGAAGTGTTGGTCAATTTCTAGATCCAGAAATTGACTAACCCTATAGCGTAAAGGGTCATGATCTATGTTCATATTCTACTTGTTAGTCAATTTCAAGACATGTATAGTCAGTTCTTGTATAGTCATATTCCAATCTTGTCTTAACAACCTTTCAGTGAAGGGTTATGTGAAAAGGACACACTTCATACTATATCTTTCCTTTAAAAATCTCGTGTCTTGGCCCATTTTTTATCTGCAGGCCTTGAAGAGTGATCTAGTAGTAGAAGAAGTTGATAGATTTCAAAAGAGGAAGATCACATATAGCTTGCAAAGATTTTGAAACACTTTAATCAAGCTTAAAGTGTAATTTGATTGACCTTCGAGGGATGGGCCTAGAGAGAAAAAGAGATGGATCTAGGTAGGTTTGCATGGTGTCTGAATAGTTTAAGGTCATGGGCAAGTTTGCACAAGCCTCAAAAGATCATTGGAGCCCTCTAAAGAGATAATAATTTCTCACACAAGTCCAACAAGATCTTGTAGGTCTAAAGGCTAAATTGTCAGTCAAGTATTTGGCTAAGCAAGCAAAAGGCCATAATATTTTAACTTTATTTGTCTCAGTGCCAAGATTCCCTTCAAGGATATTCTTTCAGGTATTTTGCTAAGTGTTGGGGACTTTTCAGACATTTTATCCACAACAAAAGTCCTGAAGACTCATTTCAGTTGGATATTTTGTTTGCAACAAAAAAGTCTAAGTATATATTCATTCAAGAAAATTGTTCCAAAATAAGTTTCCCGAAGATAGAACTCTTTCAAGAAAATTGTCTGATAGAAAATCTAAGTATGAATTCTTTTAGGAAAAATGTTTTGGATAAATTATCTGCAACAAAAGTCTCAAAAACCTTTTTCTTTCAAAGAAATTGATCGGAACATAAGTCCCGAAGGAAATTTGGTCAAGCAAAAAGCTTGCAATAAAAGTACCAAAGACAATTATTTCAGATAAAGTGTCCGAGGCAAAAAATTTGAAGGAAATAGCTTTAAAAATTATCCATAATAAATTGCCCAATGAAGAAGCTCCGATGGAAACTATTTGTTTCAGGGATTTTGTGATCTAGTAAAAAATGATGTCTGTGCAAGTGTCAAATTCAAGCCACATCAAATAACCATTGAAAATTCAAATATTCAGTGATGGTCATGCAGATGTAAGTGACAGTCATACAGACATCAGTGATGGTTGTGTAGATGTCAAGTTTATGTCACGAGAAAAGATCATTTGAGTTTAACTATTGCAAAGGATCCCTATGTTGAACACATGAATGATAAGTGGCATGATCTCAAGAGCAGAATCTAGATCCAATAGTACACAGATGAGCTTAGGCTATTGGGTCCAACCAAACTAACGACATGCATTTAATCTCTCATAGAAGACCAATGGTATGATCAATGTCAAATAAGGTCAGTAGATCCTAAATGCAAATATGCAAATGACAAGTGGCAAAATCATGTTGAAGTTGACAAGTCAAGGGTAGATCTAACTATGCTTGACCAAAATGAATAGCAGATCGATGGTGTGAGATCAAAGTCAAATGCCAAGGACTTTAATAGAGAGCAAATTTGACTTAGGTCGAGCCAAAATAAAGTTTTGGAGGTAGATATCTAGGATAAAATATTTCACCACCCTGAGCAGGTAGAACACATAAATGCAAGATCAAACATGATCTAGGTTCCCCTAAGAATCCATCTAACACCATTAAAGCTTGGTTAAGCTTTCAAGAGATTCTAGACGTAGGTTCTTCAGGTCATTCAGGCTCAAGAAGCCCTAGCCTATGGATCTTCATTACAATCATGACTATATGAAAACCAATAAGGTGATTATTTTTCATCGATAGTAGATCTATAGGGACATCAATAAGCAAGCTCAAGTAGTTTCTTGATTACATAAAGCATGGTTAAAGAAGATAATGAAGGACATCAATGTAAAAGAGCTTGAGAAGGATCCATACGGTGGTGGAGATTACTTCCTATAGCTGGCCTTGATACTCACATCCTCCTTCATGCCAAATAAAGATATAGTGACATTAATATAGGGGAAGGCTCGAAAAGGATTACAGTGGTGATTGTTTTGAGTGGAGTTGGGCTCATTAATGACCCATTTAGTGCCAATTCATCTCTCTTACCTTCTTTCTTTCAATAAATACTAACTTTAAACTCTTGATTTGGATCCCTTAGTTGGAGATAACAAAGCTCTATCAAAATCACTTTTTAACACTCTCTTGAAGCAATATAATATAATTCTTAGATTTTAGTTGAATGCTAAGTGTTCTTTATTGAAATTTGATTTATAGAGTGTATGTTTCTTGTTCATCATATGTATGTAATTCATGTACCTTGCTTCAATTCTATTCATTTCTTATATTTCATGTGAAGTGTTATCTAGTGAGGTTTCTCTTGGGGCATCATAAGTCCATAGTGTCTTATATACACCTATCTCTTTTGTCCTTCAAGTTTCAAGTCTCTCTTTTAGCGTCCACACAAAATACTCATGCTTTCAACCTTATCATAGAATCTGATTAGTTCTTGTCTTGATTGAATTCATTAGTATTCATAGAAGTTTCTAAGCTAAAAGTGGGTCATTAAATATCAGGTGCATCATTGTATTTAGAATAGATTTCCTATCATGTACTTCCTCTCCCTTTTCATCCCAATAGAATAGGTTTGGTATAAGGGACTATATTTTCATATCTGAGGAGCTAGCATCATTAAAATCCTAGAGGCTTGGCCTAAAATTAGGTAACCCACAACCTAGGTCCATTCCCATGTTGGACTAGGCTTAAGAGTAGAACCTAAATAATTTTACTTTTAGCTAGGGTACAATCTATGCCTCCAATAGTTTCTGGCACACCTAGTGGGACCCATTCTCTTTGGCATAGTCAAAATCAAGAGTTGAGAAAGAGTATTTGAAAGAGGGGGACATCTTTCATCATTAGAAGCTAAAGATTCTTCATGTTGCAGAGTTCATAGCATCATCCAGACAAGTCCTCTAATGCCAAATAATACTAGAAGATCAGCTAGTGAAGATATCCCCTTTGCATTCATTGAGCCACTTCCTTTTTCATATAAAAGACAAAGATTCAATGTGATAGGTCCCTATCCCTAAAATCAATATTCATCTCCTGGTCATCCTATTATTTTAAGTAGTACAACCCCCACTATGTAAATGGCAAGGTTACAATCTTTCATACTCTTGAATGGTGGTATCCCCCTTAACCTTCAACAATATGATGACATCATTTTTTCCTCTTTGAAGAGTATAATATACTTTATGGGATAAGACTCCACCACATTAGAGCACATTTCTGGCATTGCAAAATTTTATTCAGTACATCACATTACACAAGAGAATGTAGCCATGAGACTATTAGCCACATCCTTGAAAGGCAAAGCCTTGAAATGGTATAAGGGTCTAACACCTACCTCAATCAATACTTGGGATGATTTTTTTGAGTGCCTATGTGACCATTTTGAGGATAAAAGTGACCATGTTTCACTTGTTGAACAACTCACCTCAATCAAGAGAGCACCCCAAGAATCCATGGTTGATTTTAACTACAAACTCTAGAATACTTGGGATAGGATCCCTGTCATCATTAAACCCATGCCCAAATATTATTTTATTTATTATTTAAGAGCTTTGAATTTATACATTGCAATCATGATCTAATCTATGGGTGGGACAACTCTACCTGGTGCTTATGAGATAGCTATAAGGGGAAAAAATTGTTTGATACAACCAAGGAAACTCATGCCAAGACCTCTCATGCCTCTTTTTCCTGAGCTTAAACCAACCCCACATACCACTGCTCCATTTCCCAATCTAAACAACTAAGTCCAACTTGATGATGATCAAGTAGACAAATTTACAAGGATTGGGAGCTTGTTAAAGGCACAAAACAACAAGCTAGTGGCTCTAGAGAGACAACAACAGTTCAATAAGCCATACCAAGGTCCCTTCCAAACCCAATACCCTGCTCAATCCTACAACAAACCCCCATATCCATCAAACCAACAAACTTAAAGCTATGTTACTTAAGGTAGATCTTACAATATCTACAAGTAGCTCAAGAGCCTTGGTCCCCACACAAAACAACTTTGCATAAGATGGTCAGTGGCAATCAAGAGGACACTCTAATGAGATGATAATGGTTACAAGTGGAGAAATATGTCAGGAACCTAATTTTTAGTATGCTCCTTAATTCCAAGGCTATGACATAATGCCTCCTCCACCACAAGGTCCTCCAATGAATCAAGGTAATATGCCTACCATGACATCATCAAAAGCTCAAAATCAATAGCAAGGAAGCAAGGGTAATACACATGCTGATACCATGTCCATAAACTTTCAATAAGGGGAGAATATGTTTGAGAATGTAGCAAAAAACATGGGGTCGATGACACAAATGTCAAATGGACCAGTTACATCCCATACAAGGTTTAAGAGAACGATGTTGGATGACAACTTAGGGTAGCCTAAGGTTTATTCAACGTCTCGACAAGTTAGTCAATAACCTACCACTTCAAATGTAATTGATAAATATCCTATATCTTAATAAATACCTTAGAAACATAGGTAGAAATAGAAGTCTCCTTTTGTTCCTCATGTCACACAAGTGCCAAGTGATGCCTCTTCTTCCAAGGTGCAGTCCAAAGGTGATAGTCTTTCTTTTAACATTGTGGATGATATGAAAAAGCATAATGTCATTATGTCTATGTATGATGCTCTATTTATTCTAAGATAGAGAGAAGTTCTTTAGCAAGAGCTCTCCAAGCCTTCTCATGTGAATGAGACAACTAATAAGGTGAACACTATTTTTACAAATAGTAGTCAGCCTAGTCTTAGTCCTAGTCAAGTTTCTAATCAAGTTCCTAATCAAAATCAAGTTCATAATATTGTTCATCCCCCTAGGGTTGTCAAAACCTCTCCATTTTATATGTCAATCATCATATAAGAATACTTAGTGCATAATTATATGATAGACTCAGGTGATTCAACCTCAATTATGCCTAAGGCCATAGTAAATAAGCTTGAGCTTAAGTATGTGCGTAATGAAAATGGCGTGCTCTAGTTGGATGGTTCCCCAACTAAAATATTAGGTATAGTGAAAGTTCTTAAGATCACATTGGCAGCTTTCCCAGATTGTGTCATCACTCAAGATGTAATGGTTGTAGATCTACCCCCATATTTTGACTTATATCTATCTAGGGACATTACTGCCAAAATTGAAGGCTATTTGTCCTTTGACTGGTCATACATGGCTTTTAGGACCAAATATGGCACTAAGGTCACTAATAGGTCTGAGCCTATCTATAAGTTCCATCTAGAGCCCTATATTCCTAACCTTGTAAATGTCAATTGTACCATATTTGAGGAAGATGAAAATATTAGTGAACAAGAGCCTCATGATCAGCTTGAACGCATTTCAAACCTATACCTAGATGAATGGGTATTTGATAATCATGTATTTGATCCCTATAGCAAATTTGAAGAAACAAATTTAGGGGTGTATTGTATGCATGAGGAGGGCACTGCTATACCTTTCCTAATTAATACCACTCAAGAGGAAGATGGTTTATGGACTTTATTTTTTTATTGTTCAAAGTTAAAGAATGGTAGTGGAGTTGGGGTCATGTTGGTTTCATCCTCAGGTCAAAATTACTATTCAGCCACAAGATTTCAATTTAGTTGCACTTCAAACATAATTGAATATGAATCCCTTTTGCATGGTTTGTAAGAGGCAAGAAGAAGAGGTGTCAAACTTATTCAAGTGAAGGGTAAAAGTGAGAATTTTGTGAAATAAGTGAGGCATAAGTGAACTCAAGAACCATCATCTAAAAGCCTACAATCATTGTGTATGGGATCTCAAAGAGGACTTCTTGGCATTCAATATACAATCCATACCAAGAGAGCCAAATCAATATGCATATAGGCTTGCAACCATTAGAGCTCAGTATGAGGTTGTAGGAGTCAAAGGCAACCTAATTCAAGAAAAGAATAAGGTCCTATGTAGGCTAGATATACCTGACAATGAGATGAGTTGATAGATGTTTAATAATGATGACCAAATTATCTATTTTTTGATGCAGGATGCAAAATTCTACCATAAGAATCAAATCAAACTCCAACACTAGTATGATGATCAAAAAGTGTAGCTGAGATCTAACAAGCTACATAAGGGGCTCCGAACATTGGAAAGCATCTTCAAAGAAGATGATCAAGTGAGAAGAGGTAAGGCATATATCTCATCCAAGGAGGAACATTATGAGAGGATAGAGATCTTCAAAGGTAAATTTTTGAAACTAGAAAAGATTAACCCAAGAGAAGAGAGATCTATATTTTTTGCTTTATTCCAAGAGTTCTCAAATGTATTTGCATGGGAACATAAGGATTTAAAGGGTTTTGGCCCCAAACTTTCACAAAATACCATTGAACTAGAGAGAAATACAAGACCAGTCAAGCAGAGATAAAGGCCTATCAATCCAAAAGTGGAGGAGTTGATGAGAAGGGAGTTATTTAAGATGATTGAATCAAAGATCATATTCCCCATTAAACATTCCTCATGGATGACAATCCTTGTGCCAGTGAGGAAGAAGAATGGGTAAATATGTTTATGTGTTGACTTTAGGGACCTCAATAAGGTGTCCCTAAAATAGGATTACCCACTACCCTCCATGGATTAGATTATTTAAAAGGTGGCATGTTCTCATAGGTTCTCTTTGCTTGATGGTTACTCTAGTTATAATTAGATCATGGTCAAGGAAGAAGATAGGCATAAGACTATCTTCACCACCAAGTGGGGTGCTTATGCATATATGAAGATGCCCTTTAGACTATCCAATTTTGGGGCAACATTACAGAGGGCAATGGATGTTGCATTTGAAGGTTTTATCAATGACATGGTGCTCATCTATTTAAATGACATCAGTATTTTTTCAAAGGACCCAGCTGATCACACTGCTCACTTGAGGTTAGTATTTGAAAGGTGCAAATATTTTGGTGTGTCATTCAATACTAAAAAATGTATATTTGGTGTTCATGAGGGCAAGTTATTAGGACATATAGTGTATAAATATGGTCTTTGCATAAACTCTAAAAGAGTTGAGTACATCTTGTCCTTACCCTCGTCAAAGCACGAGAAGGGTCTGTAGAGTTTTTTGGGAAAGATTAATTTTATAGGAAGGTTTCTTCTAGGCTTTGTAGAGTTAGTCAAGCCTCTTACTCACATGTTAAGAAGGTGTAAATATTTTACATGGACCAAGGAAGGTAAGATGATATTTGAGGCCATCAAGGAGGCCATCTCTCATGCCCGTAAACTTCTTAATCCTACAGCTAGTTTGCTCCCTTTACTACAGCTAGTTCCTTCATCCATCAAATGGATCCTTGTGATATTCATAATTTTTTCGATAATTAGACTAGAGATTGTTGCCTATGCCAAGATCCTTATGCTTTTGTTACACCTCCTCTTTTGATTACACCTTCCAAGGTGAGTCACATGCATATCTATTATTTCCATAACAAAGATAACCATTCATCTAAGCATTATTAGAAGTTGTGATAATATATTGACACTTTGCATCCTAATACTCCTCAGTCTTCAGACAAGGATATACTTCTTCCAAAAGTATTATGAGTATCTTCCTAAGTATGGTGAGGTGTATTACTTTTAGAACCAATATGGCACACATCACACTGATCATTATTTCATCCATTAGCAACAT
This sequence comes from Torreya grandis, assembly GCA_037957365.1. NCBI lineage: Eukaryota > Viridiplantae > Streptophyta > Pinopsida > Cupressales > Taxaceae > Torreya > Torreya grandis. The sequence continues at coordinate 2,202,759 of JARHVA010000017.1, read as the reverse complement.
CTTAAATATCACCTATTAAATATTGTCGCACCTTCTACCATTCCTCCCATATGTCATTCTTAAAAAAAGGCTCCCCCTTCTTCCCCCATGTTTCCACCTCTTGTGGTTCTATCTCCTCCTATGGTCCCTTCTTCACCTCTTGTTCCTCCACCCATGAGTCCCTCACTATGGAACTTCCCTCACTTATGGATCCTTCTCCACTGGTGAGTCCCTCACCCGTGGTTCCTTCCCCACTAGTGACCTCTTCATCTCCTATAGATTCCACTCCCATGCATTCTCCTAAATATCCCTTGCTTGATAATCCTCCTCAACATGATGCTTTAAGCATTCATACCTTTTCTATTGAGGATATTTTCCATGAAGTATTTTCCCAGTTTTCAGTGAAGATCGATGAGATATTATATGCAGTTCACATTTAAATTCATAAATACTTATCAGATGTTATGGATAATGTGTGTGGGCAAGTATATTAGTACTTATTAACACATGCATGGTGTTCTTACATTTTCATTTGGATTAGACGTGTGATCTAACTTTATATTTATCTATTTTTTATATATCATTTGATATTGTGTCAAATTCTTATTTATCTTACATGGTGAGTTTGGTTTTACATTTAATATTGCTTATGATGTCATTATGTTCTCTTATGGATTTTTTTATTTATCATTGCTTTCTTTTTCTTCATGAGTTCATTTCTTATAGCTCCCTTATTATCTTTTTCATGATTGTTTGATCTCTTATCTCTATAAACATGGATAATTGTTATTGTGACTTGGTTATACAAACCTTGCTCCCTTTAGTCATTCCTTCTTTACCAAGTGATCAGTTAGCAAATAATTCCTCTCATTATAATCTCCTTTCACCGGTCCACTTTGGATCTCCTTTATTCCCCTCTATCATTATTTAATCCATTAGCAACATCTTAAATATCACCTATTAAATATTCTCACACCTTCTACCATTCCTCTCATAGGTCATTCTTAGAAAAGGCTCCCCATTCTTCCCCCATGGTTCCAACTCTTGTGGTTCTATCTCCTCCTATGGTCCCTTCTTCACCTCTTGTTCCTCCATCCATGAGTCCCTCACTATTGAACATCCCTCACCCATGGATCCTTCTCCACCAGTGAGTCCCTCATTGTGGAAATTCCCTCACCCATGGATCTTTCTCCACTGGTGAGTCCCTCACTAGTGGTTCCTTCCCCACTAGTGACCCCTTCATCTCCTATAGATTCCACTCCCATGCATTCTCCTGAACATCCCTTGCTTGAGAATCCTCCTCAGCATGTTCCATTAAGCATTCATACCTTTTCTATTGAGGATATTTTCCATGAAGTATTTTCCCAGCTTTCAATGAAGATCGATGAGATATTAGATGCAGTTCACATTTAAATCCTTAAATACTTATAAGATGTTATGGATAATGTGTGTGGGAAAATATATTAGTACTTATGAACACATGCATGGTGTTCTTACATTTTCATTTGGATTAGACGTGTGCTCTAACTTTATATTTATCTATTTTTTATATATCATTTTATATTTTGTCAAATTCATATTTATCTTACATGGTGACTTTGGTTTCACATTTTATATTGCTTATGATGTCATTATGTTCTCTTATGGATTTTTTATTTATCATTTCTTTCTTTTTCTTCATGAGTTTATTTCTTATAGCTCCCTTGTTATCTTTTTCATGATTGTTTTCTCTCTTATCTGTATAAACATGGATAATTGTTATTTTGACTTGGTTATACAAACCTTACTCCCTTTAGTCATTATTTCTTTACCAAGTGATCAATTATAAAATAATTCCTCTCATTATAATCTCCTTCACCAGTCCACTTTGGATCTCCTTTATTCCCCTCTATTCCCTTTCACAAACTAAGCATATACATGGTTAAGACTTGAGAAAACATGCTGGTTCATAGTTAAGCCTAAGTGTCCTAGTCAGTATTGTCTTTAGTTACTTAGATTCCTTTAGCCTAAGCCTAAATCTCATTCATATGTATTAGTATATCTCTCATGATTGATCATTCCAAATCCGTATGTAGGAAGAATCTTACAAAAGCTATAAAAAGATTCAAAAACTAAATCATTTAATGAAAGGCAATGATCCAAAAGGAAATATTCAAAATTCTCAAGAGTTAAATCACAGTAAAAGACGTGATTCTAAACATCTCTCTCTTTTTAAGTTGAAGCTCAAACTCCACAATTGGCCTCATGATATAGCCAAGGTCTATTGGGCTATGGTAGGCCAGTAAATTAGAAAAGGAGAACAAAAAAATATTTTAGTGTTATCTACTTTCTTATGCAAGTACCCAATCTTTGCAGTATACCGATGGCTTAGTAAGGGGTCCTGAGGAATGAGGATCACATTGTGGGAAGGTAGGTATATTTTAATTTTTTTGTTCAAAATTACAAACATGTGTTGATCTTAGTAGCACACTTATTTTCCTACAAAGCTTTATGTCTATAGCGAATAAGTATCCTCTGTATATGTATGGTCACTAGTCACTTAGTGTCTTCTCATGTCCTTAGCATGTGTCATGCCTTCTAAGGTCTTCTCATAAGATGCTTACATTATGATTTTTAAATTCTCTTTTTCACTCCCTAAAATATTAATATTTTTCCCTTGAGAAATATCGTTTTGTTCACTAATCACTCCTCTAGGGATTCCATTTATGAGTTGTATTGTAAGACCATGGATAGGACATGGCCTTCCTAGAAAATTACTAAATTTTCAACATTACCATTACCAACATCCCCTTTTACCAAATTTTCACATTATTTCCATCTCATTGGTGTTCCCTTTGTGATTTTCAATGTAAGACTATAGAGAGGACCTGGCATTCCTCATAATTTTTTTCAATAATCTAAGTCATAACAAAATTACATGTGTTAAATATGTGATAAGATGTGATTGATTATTAAGTTACACATCATTGACATGCTTCCCATCTTGATTTAGTATATTTTATATTTAATTCATTACCCTTTTAATTTTATCTTCTTATTTTCCAATTGCATGTAAGAATCCAACCATTTCTTGAGTTTTTCATACTTCCCAGCTTGAATTAGTGTGATCAATTTAAGATCATTTTACCAATTTTGTTTCTTTTTTATACTTCCCAATGTGATTTAGTATGATTGATTGACTTAATTGATTTGTTTTTATACCATTTTTTTTTTGATTTTCTACTTTATTACATTATTTTCATACTTCCCAACATGATTTAATGTGATTTTACTTATTTTAATTTGGTGCCAAAAGATATTTCATGTTTTAAAAATAATTTTCACCCTATTGATTACCATTCTTTTAGTTTCCTATACTTAGTAATTTTCTTGATATTACATATTTTCGAACATGAAATAGTTTGTAGTACATCTATTTTTTATTGATTATAATTTATGAAGTCTTTTCACATGTTTCTTTTTAACCATGCATGTGTCCTACGTAATGCTAGAAAAGAAACCACAACACATATATTTCCTATAATATATACAAAAAAAGTAAAATACATGTGCTATAAATAAATATATCCATGCATACACAACACAACCATAATACAAACAAATAAGATCAACATCAAACTATCAAAATCAGATATATATATATATATATATATATATATATATATATATATATATATATATATATATATATATATATATATATATATATATATATATATATATATATATATATATATATCATGTGATTTTTTACAAAATACAAAAATACATTGCTCTAGTTCTAAGGTTGGGCTCTATCTTATCTATCTCGCGGCCTAGCCACGTTGCCTATAGATGCCTTAGATAGTCCCTATGAATTACATTATAAATAAGATGTACGATATCTCAAGACTATCACCTATCCTTGTAGATCGGCCACCTCTACCTATACCTATGCTAGTTGACTCATGGTAACCATATGTGTGGCTCTATCCTAAGCTAAATCCTACCATGTCTATGCCTCTCTAGTTCCCACTCCTATTGGTTTTTGTCACTCATCTTTGCATGCTTTTAATCACCTCACAGCGTCTCTTTCTAGTGTGAACTAGCTCGCTTGAGCTGGGTTAGATAGTACCACAGGATCATCCAATGTGGTAGGGTCATATGGCATTGGTGCTCCATCCAAGATCTCATGGAGTGCTCCCCTCACTAGGGATCCCCATCTGGTCTCCTCCTCCTCCATAGGATCAGCAAAATTTAAACTAGATAAATATTATATCATATATATATATCTCAAAATCAATCTATCTATAAGTTATCTCAAAAAACTTAAGCAATTTACAAGCATTTATTACCTAACTAAATATTACCTATCATTATCTCCTTGTCTGATCGACCATCAAGCACAGTCTCTCCATCAATTTATTCTCTAAATATCTCATCCATGAGATGCCTTCCAACCAATGCAAACCTTGGGGTCACCACCTGTGCCCATCTTAAGCGTCACCTTAGTGGTGCCTTTATAGACTAGCTCTACCCTAGGCTGACTAATGGGTCATCCTAAATGACCACCCTCTATGCACTCTTTTCACTAGCATATCTATTGATGGTGTAAATGAGGTGTCATTTATCCTCTTAATATGGTGTTGATTTTGGTAGCAATGATACTCTTGGATCCACATCCATCTATTCTCTAGCTACTAACTATCGTGTTTAACCTATATATGGTCTCTCGCATCATAGTCTGATCTTTGGTCTCATGACTAGTGGTCCTGCTCCTCCTCTCCTTCTTGGATCTCTCACATGTCTAGCCCAAAATGTGGGCACCAGTATAGATCCACTGGGTGAGGGAGTCCAAACTATCCTAGTCCATTGGATGTGGCTCTATCCACAAAGGGTAGTGGCTTATAATATATGCTCATGCTAAATTTGGAATTATTATCCTCTCGCTCATCCATACTATCACAATCTATCCATATGGATGAAACATGATATTTTTTTACATGATTATATGTAGTGTTGTCACATAAAGCACAACCAGTACGACCTAACCCTACCTCCATCTCTATACTTGAGGTAACTGATATCGACCACATGGGGCAACCCAATTAGTTGGTATATTAGAAATCTCTCATATATCTAGACATTAAATAATATCATCAACCCTTGGTCTTATTACCTCTAGATAGTATCCCATACATATCATGCATGAGCTAAACCCAGATGATAGAACCTAGGTCATATAACACCCCGTGCTCCAAAATAGACTAACACAAGGCTATTTCATATAATGGTACCTTGCCATCTGAGTTGTGACACAACACCTATGCTATCACAAGTCCTATCACCACCTTCTGAATATCCATAATCTGAACTATATACATGTCAAATAGGCTCACCCTCAACCCTAAATATATCCTATCTGAGTAAGTCATCCATCAGGCTAATGTTAGAATAATGCATATTTAAGCTTACCTAGGGTTAATAGGGTAAGTTATTTATTACCGAGGGTAAAATTTATTTACCTCGGTTAATTTATTTTATTGTTGAGAATTTCTCAACAATATATTTGTTCATAGTATGAGAAAACAAATAGTTTGTTTTCTCTATTTTGTAATCATTACAAATAGTTTGTTAACATGAAATAAACTATTTGTATTATAAATACTTTGCATTATATGAGAAATTAATGAGATATTAATGAGAATATACAGATAAATTTGTGGATTATCACCTATTTTTTAGGTGTGACAAATTTATTTATTCTCTGAAAATATTTGCAGGTTATTTGTTGTGGGTTCTTTCTCCTGGATTGATCATGTGGATCCTGTGTATCTCCTACTCATTCTTTCATATTTCTCATGAAGTCCTTTCTTCCTTTATTTTTCATATATTTTGATTGGTTTGTACATGGGTACCTTATCAGGCCTAGTAGCTGAGACCCATCCTTGTTTGTCATTCTCCCTATGTTTCGCTTAAGGGAGGGTGTTGGAATAATGCATATTTAAGCTTACCTAGGGTTAATAGGGTAAGTTATTTATTACCGAGGGTAAAATTTATTTACCTCGGTTAATTTATTTTATTTTTGAGAATTTCTCAACAATATATTTGTTCGTAGTATGAGAAAACAAATAGTTTGTTTTCTCTATTTTGTAATCATTACAAATAGTTTGTTAACATGAAACAAACTATTTGTATTATAAATACTTTGCATTATATGAGAAATTAACGAGAGATTAATGAGAATATATAGATAAATTTGTGGATTATCACCTATTTTTTAGGTGTGACAAATTTATTTATTCTCTGAAAATATTTGCAAGTTATTTGTTGTGGGTTCTTACTCCTGTATTGATCCTGTGGATCCTGTGTATCTCCTGCTCATTCTTTCATGGTATCAGAGCTTGGAGTTCCAGTTGAAGATCCTCTTCCCTAAAATTTTTCATCTTTTAACACATTCAAAAATATTATTTTATTGATGTGTTACAGATATTTTTAATTATCTCAAATTCTGGTTCTTATTTACTAGTTTTTTTTTGGAAAAATCTATACTTTATGCTCATTAAATGACCGTACAGATTTCAAAAATCAGATTTTTTTTCATGGAGGTGTAGGAAATCAAGTGAGGAATCCATTTAAATTTAATTTTCATATTTGGATCAGGACGTATAGATCTTTCATTCAAAAACTTGCAGACTAGTCCCTGTTGGCAGACTGTTGGCAGACTGCAGTACTTGTCCATTTTTCTGATGTGTCAGATCGTACAGTTGACTTTTTTTGAATCTGAGACCTGTTAATGAAATATGAATCTTATATATTTCTATCCATATAATTTTTGATGAATTTGTATCAGGCTGTACAACGTTTTGGAAGCCAACAATAGGAAATTAAAAACTATTTTTTTGCCTGCTGTATAGCCGTACGGATTTCTCATTTTTGAATGCCTTATTATATATAAAATCAAAATCTAAGAATTTCATGTAATATCAGACTTCCAAATATTTCATTTCATGCTGTGAAGGATGGATTTGGAGCAGGCCGTACAGTCCTTTTGGCAGATCTAGTGGACCCATTCTGCATTGCTGAAAGGTGTTTTTTCCTTGGCTGTGTTTACAAATTTTCTCAAATATTTCCCTGACCACCACGCCTTGCTGGAAAAAGAGTTTATTTTTGATAAATCCAAAGATTATTCAGCTGACATCTCACATCTGTGAGTCATTTTTGGCTTTTTTTAATTAATTATTTTAATTTTTAGTGGTTTAAATGCAAGTCTCTAGCTTTGAAAGTTCAAATTTGACTTTGCTAAAATGGCTAGAGATATTATGTTAAAAATTTGTAGGGAGGAGGTCTTGGGGTCAAATCCCCCTAAATTTTTTTTGCATAAATCCATTTTTTTATTTTGTATAAGCCAAGGCTAATTTTTTTTTTCGTCGGGAGATGTTAAATTGTAACGGGAGGGGTGTTTTTTGAGGAAAAACAAATGTCTAGATTGTTCTTGTCAACTTCATCATCTTCCTTGGGAATGGAATCTCGATTGTTTGAACCTATAAATTCTAGAAATTACCATGTTTGGAAGCTGAAAATGCAACAACTCCTTCAATCAAAGGGCTTATGGAGAATTTTTTCTGAAACGACACCTGCAGCATTCACCACTGAAAAAGACAAATATGCATATGGATGTAAGCAGGATGAGGCTCTTGGATTGATTTTCCTCAACGTCTCAGATAATCTTTAATTTCACATTGTAGATGCTACTATGCCAAAAGAGGTATGGGAAAAATTTAAAAACCTATTTGGCAAAGTTAATGAGTTTAAAATTTTGCAATTAGATGCAAAATTGAGTACTCTCTCTCCATCAGATTTCCCTTCAATAGATGAATTCTTAGCAAAATTCAAATTTATAAGGTCACAATTGAAAGCTGGTGATAAGGATAAAAGTGATCAGGAGTGCATTTTCATGATTTTGTCAAAGTTGAAAGGACCATATAGTGTTTTTTCCTCTGCTTTTTATACTATGATGGATACATTATGTGATGAATTCAAATGGCCTTCCTTTGAAGTTTTTTGTGAAAGATTGACTAGGGAGCAAACAAAATTAATGGCTTTAGATGCTCTACCTAGTCCTAGTCATGCTCTAGTTGCTAATTCTTCTAAAAGAAAACCTTCACCTAAGTCTAAAAAGCAAGCACCTTCAAATAACCCTCCAGAGTCCACCACCCAATCACCTCATCATTCTAAATCTACTAAGACCAAAAAGCCCTTTAAGCAAAAGAAGAAAACATTTGGTCCATGTGATTTTTGTGGTGGTCCTAATCATTGGTTCCTCCTTCTACTTGTAACCTCATTCAATTTCTCTCTCTGGTAGACTCCATTGTCTTGATCTCGACTCTCTCCTCTTCTTACGCCAGCTAACTTGTAGTTCATTTGTTTTTTGGCTGGTCTAATGGATTTGATCAAAAAGGAAATCAAAAATTCTTTTCAATCTCCTTGAATCGTGCATTATCCTATAAAGGCTCAACTACTCATCTAATAAGGGAATTCTTCAACTATGCTTGACTCCATGCCATCCGTGGATGATTACAACAATAATAGGATTATTGAAATCCTTTGACAACTAATAAATCCATACAAAACATATTTAGGCCTTATTTCTCCTCCACATGACAAGTATGAAGATTTGAAAATATAACTTGGAGGGAAACTTGCTTAGGTTAATGCCTATCGAAGGCTTATTCAACTAGTCCTTGCTAGATGCTCTTGCATCACACATATTAACAAATTCTATTTGTAGACACCTAAATATGGCCATTGATAACCTCCAACTAGGATTTTGACCAATTTCCACCAAAGTGCACAATTTGGCCTCAAAACACTAAATCTCATTAAATGAGCCAATTTTGGCTAGAGTATCATTTAATGGGGCAATACAATTTATGGGTCAACTAACTTTGATCAAATCATTTCAAGTCAAAATGTCTCTTTTCTATCAAATTTCTTGTATGGGACGTGTGCCTTTTTTATCTTGTGTTGACAACATTCTAAATGGGATAGTAGATCCAATGCATCTGACATTGACTTCCAATTCTAATCTAGTCAAATTTTGGACCAATAATAAGGCATTCTAATCAGTTTGAGTAATTTGTGCACAAAGTGTTTAATCATGCTTAAGAGCTAATTAATCCAAATCAAGGCCTAATTAATAATTTCATATAAACTTGTTGGAAAGTTATTTTTATAAATGAATATTGAATATCTACATCATCAGGTGACCTCATTTCTTTGGAAGACATCCCTAGGCCATGAATACCACAAATATCATGATTATGGGTCTCTCATGCCTTTTTATTACCTCACATGCCTCATTAACGTCCTTTATTTCAAAGTCATGATGAGAATAATTATGGATTCTAATTACATAATTCAATTAATCCATGACCACACATCTCAATCTTGAGATGGGTGGTCATGGTTGATTCTGATCATTCTTGAAAATCTATAAATAGAGAGGCTATGAACATAATTTTTAAGATTAATTTGTGCAGATTTACCATGTCAAATTGATTTTAAAATCTCTCACATGCCAAAGTTATGATGCCAAAATATTGAGCCAAGCCAAGCCAAAGCAACAATGTGCTAAGGAGAAGAGGAGATAGCCAAGCCTCTTTTGATGAAGACTTCATGAGCACAAGTCAAGCAAGCCACTACAACAAGCATTTGGAGCATCCAAGGAAGGTGAAGGATTCATGTTTTTCTTTACATTTTAGTTGTATTTTTCATTTGTTTTTGTTATTAAGCTCACCCTAGTAACTAGGCCTAGAGATGTTTGCTACTTAGTGTGTTTTTATCAATTTGTTTGCATTTTTAGACTAACACAATACTAATCACCTCTCTTGAGTCAAATTCTTAACTCACACTATTTGGATCCTCAAATGAATATCCTCTTTCTAAATTGTGTGAAAGGCATTTTCAGCCAAAACATCAAATGATATGCTCCAAATCTTCATCATTCCTTGTGGAGACAGTTGGAGCAATTATTTTTCTCACAAATGAATGAAGATCTCAGACGTGGCAAAGGGTATATTCTAGTTGAAAGCATCTTGGCAAACTGAATATTTGTTTTGTAATTTTGAAAGTTGTGACCCATAGTTCTAGATTTAAAAATGTATAAATAAAAGGCTTGTCTCTTATTCGAGAGATTGGTTGGCCATTGTGTTGGTCATTGTGGTCATTGTTGGTCTTTGGTTCTTCCTTAGTATAAGCTCTTCCACATTTTGGGATCACTGTTGTGTGCATTTTGTTTCTCCTTCAAAGGTGGTCACAATTGTACAACCATTAACAAGCTCTGAGAGCATCTCTATATGTCTCTCCTATCCAACATGGAACAAATCCACCATGCTTGTTCCCATGGCAACATTTTGAAACACTGATGTGTGTAATATTTTCTTGCAAAGTTAATGAATGTGCTTGTGGATCTCTTCCATTTTCTATTGATGAAGTGCAGTAATATGTCTTGAAAATGTTGTTGATCGGATATCTTATTCTATGCTCATTACTAGTTGTTATCTTGGGTTTAGATTTAGATTATAAATCCCTTTCTACATTATATTTGGGAATATGTTGTTGAATAATTTATTAGGGCACCTTAGGTCTATAGATTTGATAGGAAAAAGATTTTTGAAAGTTTATTTGCAGTGTATGCTCTAGGTTTTCAGGGACATTTTGGGTTTCCCATTAGCTTGTATTTGAGTCTTCTCTACATCTTTTGCTAAGGATAATGTCATGAACATTATAAGAGACCATGTGTTTGAACAAGCCACCAACATGTCACCTTCCATTTTTATATAGTCATCTAACTATCCTACCTCATCCCACCCTACAAATAATACACCATTTGTGTACTATAAGTGTTATTTTCCTTACAAATGCATGAGATCTTAGATACTTGAAATGCGTTTGTAGTGTGTGTTTTAAATCCTAGCATTGCAATCTTTTTATTTAGCCCCTTTATTGTTTAAGATCCTTCAGAATGAAGATTGCAGTCACAATTTCATATATCTTTAGTAGCTTTTGTATGACTTAGAGAATATGTGCATTTTGTGTGACAACCCTTCATGAGTGAAGTGTACAAAAATGGTTATGCCCTGTCATATCTATTCCTTGTGCCAAAAATCCCCATGGAGGTTGAATTGCAGAGTCTTTTCATGTGAGCAAGCTATTACATAGGTCCTCTCACCTTGGTTCGCATAGAGCTAAATGTAACAGGGAGCTAACCATACCCTTTGTAGGTGCCTCTCAATCATTTTATACATTTGGTCTAACAAAACCCTTCCCCAGCTACAACTACATTCTAGCAGGTTTTCCATCATTGCTTGCCATTTCCTTCAAGTGTGCAAGTTTGAGTGTAAAAGATGTACAACTGGGAACCAACACTAACTATGGGTGATCGAGTTTTATCTTGGTGATTGCACTAGAGAAATTGTTTTCATTATAATGGCATTAGAAAAATTAAAAGCACCCAAGAGCAATTTAGAATTTTGGGTTTCGAATTTGGATAAAATTTTGAAATGGACATGGATACATACAATCAATATCAAGATTCAAGTTGTAAACACTCTGACCGTTTCTAATTATTTTTCCTGACCATCCGCTAGGGTGAATAAATATGGTGTGATGTGGTTAATGAAAACTCATTTTTGTACTATACTTAAGCATGATGTACACCAAAAATCATCAACATTCCAATTCCAAACCTTCATGTGAAATGTGTCATCTAGATTTCGTGAAAGATATACATAACTTGCATCCATCAGAAAAGGGTACACAACTTATAAGGTTGCAGGTTCTTTGATTGAATGTTTGATATTGTGAAGGGTCAACAAACACAACATTTTTGACTTTCTTTTTATTTTTCTGGTAACTAATAATTGGTAATACCCCCTCAAATTAAAATCAAGGATCAATAACCACACAAGAAGTTTAAACATGTAATGCGTTATAATCAATTTACAAACAAGACTTTGAGTTTCGTGTGAAAAATGCACTTTACATGGGGATAGAGATATCTAGAAGAACAATAAATGGTGTGAACATTTATATTTATAATCATGGCAGGGTGGTCACTTTATGTGTTCACTATGAGTATTGAATACCAAACATTGTTCAGACATAATACACAATATGTTGAAAGCTCTGAGGTGGTCACAAAATTTGCCTTTTTAATTCATAAGCAGACAAAAAATTCATCATTATAGATGGTGAACACCAATGCATTTTCTAAGAGTTTTAAAAGGAGAAGAAAACAACTTGGTAACAAGGGTTTAGTTATTAGCTCTGAGGAAGAGGTAAGTGGCAAATCCATAGAAGATAAGAGGGCTGTGGACAACAATGATGTGTTGAGCTCTATGTTACCACCTAAAGAGAGGGGAAAGGGTTTGAGAAGTAGTCATGAGGATTATATGACAATAAGGGTTTCAGACAACCATCATATGGATGAAGATTAAAAAGAGGGAGATGAATATTATATTATTTCACCATATTGTATCCTAGTAAATAATCCCTTCCGATATTACTTAAAGCTTTGGGCCAAAAACTAGTAACCAAAAGTGAGTTGTTAATTTTGTTTCTTCCCTATCCTTCAGTAGCTTGAATCCTTCTTCACAACCCCCTTTAGAGATGACAATCTCAAATTTTGAGCTCAATCTTATTACATTCAACTGCAAAGTTGTTTTGTGACACTCACATAGCCCTTCATTAGCCACATATGACAAGTATGTGCCAAATAACTAGTAGTCTTTGAAGCTAAGAAAGTTTTTTTGAATGATGCAGCTTTTAATTAGTTTATAGTGCTTTCAATCCTTTCAAAGGAAATATGCACATTGATGTTTCTAAATGATATTCTATTCATGGAATGTCCAAGGCCTTATTGATCTGGCATGTAAGTATATGGTCAGAAACAATTATAAAAAAAATTAATATGCAAAATTTCTACATGAAAAAAGTCAAGATTTTTGACTTCCTCCTGTTGGAAATATTGTCATTGATGTCAAAGGTCTCACATTGGTGATAAAGGCCCCATTGCATTTAATGATGTTATTAATAATTATATCTTGGCTAATGTGTGTTAATATTTATTTAATATTAACGAATATATTTTTGGTTGCATATAAGTCAAAAGAGGGCCCATGGAGAGTTCAAAGAGTCACGGAGTAAAGACAAAAGAGGAATGGGATGCATTTTCTCATGAAGAGTTATCTTGAGGAATTCCAAGAGTCACCATGTGAAGACAAAAAGGGTATGACACATTTTTCCATGAAGGGACACTTTGAGGAATATGAAAAGTCACCAAGATAAAGACAAAAGAGGAAAGGATGCATTTGCTTATGAAGGGTCACCATGTGACTTTTCAAATGCAAGGATACGAAGGGTCATGCAAGTTTGCTGCCATTTTCCATGAGGATTGAAGGGTCACAAATGGTGAATTCCAAAGGTCATTTGGAAAGCTATAAATAAAGGCTTGAGAAGCCATTTGTAATATGCAAGAGAGTGCATGGTTTGTATTTGTTTTAGAGGAGATAAAAACAAGAATATTGTAGATTTATATCATTTGTCGAGTAAGCAACATTGAGAGATAGTTGTGTTTTATACACAAGAGGGGTTGGTGATCAAAAATATTTGCAAGGGTTAGGTGCTCCTATGGGTTGGTGCTCACAAATCTTTGCAAGGGGTTGGTGCTCTTGTGGGTTGGTTCTCACAAATAGTTGTCGTCTTGGTGATCAGTAAAGGGGTTGGTGCTCTTGCAAGTTGGTTCTTGAGAACTTTGTAATTTTACCACTTTGGGTTTCCACGTAAAAATCAGGTGTCCCTCTCTCTCTCTTGTGTGGTGCATATTATTGTTTTAGTTTTATTTCATATCTTGAATGTGTGATTAAGTGGTTAAAGAAAAGAAATTAGATTAAGTAAAAGATATATACTATACTGATTCACCCCCCTCTCAGTATATATCATTCTTAACACCTCCTTCAGTCTGTTGCTCACATTATTTGACATGGGGCTATATTTTAAGCCACTTGTCATGAGCCTAGTCGTGGTGGTGTTATCACTCTTTTGGCACCTGAAATTTCTAAAAATATTATTTCTTGGGGTTTAGACCCACCTATCAGGTTATCTGGATGCTATTCAGTTTTGATAATCATCTTATTGGTCTTGTTAACCTATATGCACCCATTGATGCAATGGAAATCACTTTGATCTAAAGATAATTATCTAAAATTAACTTCCAAATGCCCACTAGATCTTATATGGTGACTTCAAAATGGTTGAGTCCCATGAAGGCAAAGAACATTGCCTTCTCATGTGTTGGTGTGCTAAAGAATGGGAGGCATAGTTTTACATGTGTAACAAACTCGAGGTGTTTGATCCTAACGACCCCGAAGGAGAGAATTAAATTCCCTTTGGTTCACCTAGTCTAATTTTTACTAAGGAGAAGATAGAGTATTTAAACATCTTGATTGAGCTCTGTTTGCAGAACAAGGCATTTTTTCTTTATGCCTATGTATGGTCGGCTAGTAGTTGTTCTCCTTAACACCTTTTTATCAGACCATCATCCTATTTGATTCAAATTTGAATGGACCACTGATTTGAAAACAAGGTTTACCCCTTAAGTAAATAAAACTATTTTTATGAAATCAGATACTAAAAAATCTCAATTCCTTAAGTACATGGAATTAGATGCAGAATATTCTCAATTTCCTGATTAAATCAATAAAAATTGGATTCAAAGTTCTAGAAATGAATATGAGTGAATTAAAAACTCTGAAAACTCATTTCTAAATTAAACTCTTATTTTGGTGTTATTTTATAATTCCTTGTACTTAGTTTTAGTGTCTCATTAATTCTCTCTAAATTGAATTTGTAAATGAAACATAGAATACTTAAAGGAAAATTAACACCAATCTGATAATGAAGTTCACTCATTTAGGTCCTACATCTCAAGGTTCGTAAAATAAAGAACCAATCCATTTGAAAGATGCAAGTATCATCAAATTACAAACTTACATCAAAATGTGGATTCAAACCTACAAATAGTGTTGAAACTGACTATGAAGACTTTGAAACTAATCAACTAAATGTCTTTCAAAGTTCATAGCACCTGTTCATCTTCTCAGTGTTCAGGTATGGTTTCTCCATTAGGAGTGTATGAAAAACTCTTTAAAAAAATGGGCATTATGACAATAAGGAGTGTCTCCAATTTTTATCAGACTTGTAACTCCCCAAAAAAACCCTGTAATAACAAATCACATTTGCCCATGGCCTAAAGGCCTTACCAAAATAGGAATGTTATCCATCTTTTTCCATTTGGGACTATGTGGTTTTTAACACACACACACACACACACACACACACACACACACACACAAACACACACACACACACACACACACACACACACACACACACACACACACACACACACACACACACACACACACACACACACACACACACACACACACACATTCTCCATGTCCAAAGGCCATATCAAATCAAAGAAACACATAAAAAAAACCTGGGTTTGTGTATTCAAATAAGACCACCTTCGCCCATGGCTCCAAAAATGTTTTAAATAGGTGATTTAACCTTTTATATTCAGGACTGTGTCTTATATTCCCATGTCAAGTCTATCCTTGAAAATATACAATCATGCAAATATAGAACACTGTCCAACTCATGGTCCAATAGTGAGCTCCTTTTGGCTTCTCCAACAATTGTGACCTGAATCCACTTTAATTACCAATTGTATCACTGAGAGATGTGACTCAAGGTTGTGACCTAACAGTCAAGCCATATCCTTTTAGCAGTGAGGTCATGGGTTCAACCCTTATCTGACACCTTCACAATTTACTTAGGGATAATTATCCCACATTCGACAAAGGAGAGTATACTAAAGGTTTCAAATAGCCTTACAACTTGTGGCTTTGGCCATGTCCTTAGCATTTTGAACCAGTGAACAATTTCAGGCTATGCTTGGTTGGTGGTTGGTTGAGTTGGTTTTGAGCCTGACATAACTAATCTCGAGAAATGTGGAGAATAAAATATTTGAGCTTGGTTGTATGGCTAGAACTTGAGCAAAATGGTGAGTTGGTTGTTTGACCTGGCACTCCAGCTAGGTCTCTAGCTCACCATGTGGACCTAGGAGATGCACTAAAATATATATGGTATTTGGTTTAATAATTCAAGATTTGAGTCTCACATGTATGGTTTAATAATTTAGGATTTTAGTCTCACATGTATAATCTCACATGTAGCATGTAAACAACATAGAGGCATATATATGAAAAAATGTAACAATAGTAACATGAAGTAATGGGGGCAAAGGTACCCTTCTGTAAAAAGAGTGTGTCAACCCTGGTTGAGGGTCTCTAGCCAACAAATAGCAAGGCCCATTTATCTGAGCACAAGTGTCAAAGATTGAAGGAAAAAATCAAACACCCTTTTACCATTGTACTACCACATGTCACATGTTGATTGGTCATTTTGGCAACCGTACATGCATCCCTGTCACTATTTGACTATTGAATAATTTTTATCCAAACTTTGACCAACAATATCTAAAGCATACAATGTCAATTTTACATGTTCCAATATGCGTTGGAAAGCTCTCAAAATTATCTTCCATATTATGCTAGTTTTGGGAAATATTGGGAAATATAAAGGGTGAAAAATCCTATGAATAAACCACTACTTTAATTAAATCCCATAAATCATAGTTTTATCTCAATACTACTCATCTTAGACATAAGTGAACTGTGGGCATATTATTCAAATTTAGAACCTGATTCACAAGCCCTCTAGGGATTTTGGTTGGATTGCTTGGTGGGATAATGTCATTACTTGTACTGCCACTTTTCTTCAAATATATGGTAAGCAAGTTGATATCTTTCGACAATACCTACATTTTTCCATAAATTGTGAATTCCTTCAGGTATCATAGGAACTTAAGGCCTCATATTTTAATACTCACCTTCAAGATCAAGCAACCCTTTAGAGACATAAACTCTAAATTGAAGAGGCATACAAAACTAGAGGACCACACTTCAGAGATAGGATGCATAAGATAAAGGTTGGAGATAAAGTGACCAAATAATTATTTTTTTGACTTTGGTCTAGACAAGTTGTTGACATAATTAAATCCATTAAATATGCCTCAATCAGGTTTACTAAACTTCTTGATATATTTCAATCTTTTATTAAACATTATCATGGGGTATTTACAACCTAACTTTTTACTCTTTCTCATGAAGTATTGCTCTCTTAATGCCTTGATGTTATCCTATGCAAGCTCTCTAAAGCATAAAGAGTTTCTTGTGATAGACCTCTTAGATTGAATGATCTCAAGAAAATTTTGTATGCATATGGCCAATGATAAAACCCCAGGAGTTGATGGGTTTTGTTGTGAGTTCTAGCAAACCCTATGGGTCCTGATCTTCATAAAGTTTGTTCTAAAATTGTTTTGTCCAACTCTTTGGGCTCTCTCATCAATCAAGGTAACATCAAGTTTATTCCTAAGGATAGAGATATATAAGTTATCACCAATTGGAGTCCTATCACCCTTCTTAATGTGTCTTATAAAATTATTACTAAAACTCTTGAACTTAAAATTAGACACCTTCTCCTTTTAGTTGTTAGCATTGAGCGAACATGTTTTATTCAACATAGATGCTTTATGGATAATGTAATTATTGTCTAGGAAGGTATGGAATGGGCTAGGATTTCCAGTCAAAAGGATTTACTTATCAAGATTGATTTTGATAAGGCATATGATCAAATTTAGTGGCCTTTCATTATACCAACACTTTAGGCTCTTAGGTTTGTCCCCAGGTTTGTGCAAACTATCAATATGCATTTTTAGGATGTTACTGCATGTGTCTCTATCAATGGTACTCATTCTTAGTGTTTTAAACTTCATCACTCTATCATGTAGGGTTTCCCTTTAGTTTCATCTCTTATTTATTGGTTGTTGAAGGATTTTGCTATCTTTTGGCTAATTATGCTTTTATAGCTTTGGTAAAGGGTATTTCCCTCCCCAATTTAGACCATCAACTTATTAATGGACATTTTATAGATGACTCATTTCTCACTCCTTGACACAGTCTGCCTTGCTTTTGGATCTTCCATCTAATGGCATAAGACTCAATGTTATCACCAATCCCTTTCTTCCAAACCTTCCTAGTTGGAGGGATATCAATGGAAATAGATTCTCCTATGAGTTCAATTTAAATTATTTAGAATTCCCTTTGTATTTAGAGCATCACTTGTTGATTTGTGATCTTACATGAATTCAAAGGGTTGGGAAAAAATATCCTTTTGGATCACCAAACCTCTGACTTTAGGAAGAAACTTTCAGATTTGATCTAAGGTCATGGTTGCTACTCATATTTATTAATCTTCTTGTTGGGCTCCATATAATGCTTCATATGATAAGCTGGATAAATTATTAAGGGATTTTTTGTGGACCAAATCTAAAGTTCATCATGGTTTTCAAAGAGTCTCTTGGGCCATTTTTCATCAACCTAATGAATTTGGTGGGCTTCGGCTTATTGACTTTAAGATCTAAAGTCTTTCCTTTAGTGTCAAATGGATAATTAGAGGCTTGTAAGATGATGAAGCTTGGAAAATATTTTTGATACATTACATTTCTAAATGATTTCCTCTTGGTAGAAAGGCTTGGCAAGGGGTAAGTTTACACAGCCTTCCCATTAACCCTATTCCTATTAAGATCAACAACACTTTTGTTATGCAAAGCATCTGAAAGTCTTGGTAGAGCCTCATACCTCACCTCATTATGGAGAGGGATAGGTTTCAAAATGTTATTTCTCTAAACTATCATTCCCTTTGGTGGTATCCTATGCTCAATTATCATGAATTCCCCTTTGCCATGGTCCCTTAGATCAAAGGTTTAAGACTATTTATAAAGAGTATTAAAATGATTGGATATTTCTTCTATAAGATAAACTAGGATTGGTTCCCATGGAATATTGTGAAGGCTAAGTTTAATCTTAATAATGAAGAATTAAAGTTCATATTTGAGTTGCAAAGTTCCATACTGAGGAGTACTTACATAAAATTGGTGTTACTTACTTTATGCCATGGTGGAAAGATTGGAAGTGGCCTATAGTTATGCCCTTTAGTCATTATTTTCCTTAGCTAGGGTATAATATATTGGCTCCTTAACACATCGACACCAAAATCATTAATCATCACTAGAATCTTAGATATTTTCCTTCTGTATGGTTTAGAAGGTTTGTTAATAAATGGACAACTCTTATTGAGCCTAAGAAAACCCATTTTCTTTGGTGTATTCTTTACCAAGGTTTGTTTGTTGGTGACTAGCTCAAGTACTTAGAGATCTCAAACCCCATTTGCCCCATCATGCTCTTTCTTCTTAGAGATGGATTAACACTATTTTCAAGCCCTTTCATCCTGAATTATTCACATGTAAAATGGCTATCTTGGGGGACTCTACTTTGTTCCTATAAGATACAATAGATTTTGGTAGATTTTATTTGTTGACATTCTTATTTTTCTTTAGAAATTATAGACACTATTTCTATATTATATAGCACCTCAGTCTTGTACACTTGACAAATAAATATCATGGATATTCCTTCAACTTTTAGACCTTTCTCACTGCCAAAAAGTCTTGCATACATTATCCCTTTATGTTAAATTGATTATCTCTTAGTCCGACCAATGCCAGTCTGATGATGTAGGCCTTCTATCTTTCTTAAAATGTTATAAACTTACTTATCTTCCATCTCTGCAAGTTCTAGACTTGTTTTTGTTTTCTAACTCCTTGGATGCTTACATCCCAATCAGATGCTTATGCCAACATAAGTGTTCTATTTCAATGCAAGTATCCAGTGCCCTAAAGTCATTTAATTTACAAATGAAATGTATTATTATAGTCAACGTAAGTGATTTAATGTGAAAAATTATCCAAAGGGATTGGTATAAATACAAGATCAACCCTAATTCATTCCTAACCTAGGAAAAACTTGGAAAAAACTAGCAAATCACAAGGCAACTTACCAAAAGCATTATATCAGGTACTCATGTGAGAAAAGCTTCCCTATTTTCTCTTATTTCCATATCAATCATAGGGATAACACATTTACAAGTCTAAATTACTAAAGGATCAGTCTATGAACCATATTTTCCAATTTATAAGCTAGGTCACTATTGTACTTATTTATCATAAATTGCATGATTCAGACATAAGCCAATGTGTAAGGGAAAACTACATAAGTGTGAGGCTCTATTCAGAGTATTTGTAAGTAGTGTTCATTGATAGTGGTCTTTGGGGAATCTTGACACCAAGTGCCCATTAACCCATTATTTTCACAACCACTATGAAGATGAAATAATAAGGTTTTACTATTTGACAAGAAGTGATAGTCCATTATCTAGATCTGAATGCACCAAAGCGAAGGTGACATAGAACCTAGAAGCATCTAGATGAACACATCCAATTTTAATAGGTATTATTTACTAAAAACCTACATCCAAGTTAGATGTTAGTGTTGATGTAATTGTCCTAAGTTAATGCAAGTGTTTGCAGCTATAAAGGTACAATTTCTAGAATCATGTGACTAGTATAGAATCTAGATCTAATCTACTTTATGTTTGTTATAGATATAGATATGTATTAGCATCAGAACTAGATAAGTATCTTATTTTCATTATCATTATAGTATTTAGTATATTTTTACTTTACATCTTTAGCATCTCAACATAATAAATTTACTATATATTTATTTGAGTTTCACAAACATTTGGCCTACTTTAGAGATAGTCTATCATTTGTGTGCCCTAGGCTATCTCTACCCATTTAACCCTAAGTTCTCCATATCTAAATTTTAGGGTTAAACATATGGTGAACCCAAACCTTGTGTCTTTGTGTGCAAACCCCATTTGGCCTAGGGTTTCCTATTTTATGATTTCTAAATATAGTAATTATTCACTTCTAATTTTTTTTTATCATGATTGATTATTCCTTAAAATTTGTACAACTTTATTATTTGATTCTTATATCAAATTTTAAAACATTTAAAATTAATAAAAAGGAGCATCTTCCTCCTCCTAACCCTAAAGAGGGTGATAGATACCATCCCTCTAACTAGGTACGAGCTATCACTCCTTTAAAGGGTAAGGTGGATGGTGTATACACATAATATTTTCAAATGTTTATCAATTACTAATGTTTTTATCTTGCAGGAGCCCGTCAAGTCTCAATATCTCTGAGTGCACACCTAAGGGGTGGATATACCTTTGGTGCTTCATAGGATTATTGTCCCTTTTTCCACTTTTTATCTACACACTTGTATCCATAAAACCATTAGCCAAAGCTTGTTCTTCTTTCTTGTATACTCCTCTAGTTATTTTCCACCTTTCATCCCTCAATTCTTAACCTAAACCCCCTTTTGGTAGTTTACAATACTAGGTCAATTAGGTTAACCTTGTACTCTTATGGTTGAAATTAATTTAGGGTCTAGGTCGGCTCTTGGTTGACCTAGCCCATGACCTAGTGATTTTTTGTTCGTAACAGTACTAGGTTGACTAGGACAATCCTGTCAGCCAAATTTTTTGGAAGGTCTTAGGGTTAAATCCACATATATATACAAGATAATTTTACAGTTATTCAGAGAAGAGAAGAAGTAAGAGTTATTGTGCATCTACTTATACACCATTCTACTTGAAGAACAAGCTTAGGGTTTCATGCTTTCTTTGGAGATACAGATCTTGTCTTATGGTGAAGTCTTTTAGATTCATTAATAGGTTGTGTAGCCTAGAGATGATTTATCCTCATCATCCTTACATACCATAACAACCTCTTGTGAATCACCTTAGCCAAGGGAGAGATTGAAGCTCAACAGGTTCATCTTCAAAGGTAAGTATTCCTAACTTTGTTCCTCCTTTGTAAGAGTAGATAGATATGCTTTTTAATTTTCTTCCATGCATTAGGATTTTATATACATTGACATGAGTATGTCTTATATACATGTTTACTTTTATTGTTTCATACCCTGACTTTGTGCCACAAGCTTTGGTGAGCACTAGATTAGACTTTACTCGTTATTAGTTTAGTGAATGTGAAAACATAGGGCTTTGTTATTTTTATTACTTGATTTTGCTTGACTAGGGGCCTTGGAACCCTCCTTAGTATTATTATTGTGATAAGAAATCCCCTCACTGGGTCTAGCAAATCCATATAATGGTCATGTTCTCGATTATCTAATGTATCCCCAACCCAAAGTGTAAGTAGGATCTATCTTCTTCAAGTTAGGATTGATTTATAGACTTGATGTATTTATAATTGCATACATTTTAATGAACCCGGTGTGAATCTAACCCGTGTAGATTTAAATTTCTATATTTACAATACTAGGTCGATAGGTCTAGTATAGTTTCTAACTTTTGTGTGCATGTTTAACATAGTCACATAAATAATGACTATGTTTTATTTGTGAAAGTCTTCATCAGATACAGGTTACTAGGTTGAACAAGTCAACACAATATTGTTATACACTTTCAAAAAACATACCAGGTTGACCAAGCTATTATAGTCATCTTTCATACTACCATAAAAACATACTAGGTTGACCAGGCTGATATAGACATCTTTGATACTTCTAAAAATCATATTAGGTTGAATAGGTTGGTATAGTCATCTTCATAGGGTTTAGCAAATAGGGAACTGCAGAACTAGGTTGACCCAGTCAACATAGTTGGCAAAATTCGCAAGTAACGTTCAAGGCACTTCAACAATAATCTCACATTCCTCAGCATCTTCCAACCCACCAAGGTTCCTTCTTATCTTTCTCTTTCATTTTATTTTTCCTTGTAGTTTTATTTTTTTGTAGTTTACAGTCTTTGAAACTACCCTTATACATCAAACTAGGTCAACCTAGTCAACCTAGTTCTATATTTTATCTTTTGTCTGCAAGACTAGGCCGACATTATTGACGTAGTTCTTAAAGATCCTTGATTCAATTAGTATAATAGTGACACTATCGAGTCTATATTGTAATGTCTGCATACACTGTCCTTTGAACTGATATTGTACTATGTTTTAAATTGGAATTAACATTTATATGCTAGTAATTACTTCACACTTTCACTTTCAATGGTTTGCATGTCTAGAATAGTTCACATATTATAATTAGGTGGTTTTTAAATATACCATTTAGTTTCACTATTTTTCTATTTCTTGCACACACTACCAAATCATATAATTTCAAAACACATTTAAACAATTATCTACCCAAGGCCTACCTACTTGGATTTCATCACCAAAGGGGAAGTTGATTTGGTTTTTTGGCCAAGTATAAACACATGGTTAATGGTATATATTTTCAAAGCACCCAACACCCTTATCATTATTGGATAGTGAAGTGAGGAGGTAGGCCCCAATACTAAGCTAGTACCATTACCAACACAAATCCCTTTCAGGTAAACATCCTGAAACCATCCATAGATTGCTTTTTAGTTCCATACTTTCAGCCAATTTCCCTATCACACTTAAAATAACACTTTATAAATAATCTAACAACATTCAAGATGACCTCTTAGTTAGCATTTACTTTCCAAGGTGATTGTTTGTTCTTTGTTCATTGTATGTTATATTGCAAAAACTTGTGTTGATGTAAGGTTTTGTGTTGTGTGCCTCAATTGGATCATCCCCATTGACCCAATTGATTATGTATTTACTTTCATTTCTTTCTTTCAAATACATTGCACATTTTTTATTATTTCAATACACTGTTGTTCTTGTTTGATATAGTCTTTTATAGATTGTCTATTTCCCCTACCTATAGTACTGAGTCAACCTGGTCAACATAATATTCTTCTCTATCTCTCAAGATATAGTATTGAGTCAACCTTGTTGACTTTGTATCCTTATCAGGCTACTTTTTGTCCCAAGTTATAGTACTAAGTTGAACCTATCAACTCTGTATCCTTGTTTACTTAGTTTTTAGACCCTCTTTTTAATACTAGGTTGACTAGTTGACTTTGTACTCTTGTGTGCCCCTTTATATTTCCTTGTTTTTGCATTACCTTTGCCTTTTCTAATCTCTCTCCTTCATCATGAACTTCTTGTTTGAAGGCAATGATGAGTTTAATTCAATGAATATGATGATTCTTACCAACCTTAATAAGTTCTCCCATAAGTAGATTGTGTCTCCTCTCATGGATGAAATCAATGTTCATATCACCACTTGCACAATAAACTATGGGACCCCTCATTCCTCTTCACTTCATAATCCTCTTTTCACACTTGAAGATCAACCTACATCAGATTATACCCTAGAAATGATCTTCTTCATCTTTAAGTTTCCTCAACATTGAGGAAAGGATCCTTTTACCATTTACCAACTCATGATTAGTGCTCAAACTAAAGAGCCTCATTCACCTTCTCCCATGTTCTCACACAGATTTAGGGAGATTAGCTTATTTTCTTCTCAATCTCTTCCTTATATTTTGACTCCTTATAAAATGACTCCTAATTTGACTTCCTCTACCTTCATGCCTAGTATCTATACTAACATGGTAGGTTCTACATCTAGTGGGCCTCTGTCAAGACCCACTATGTTCAATTCTTCCACTAGTGCATCATTTTCTACCCATGGTACTCATGCCTCTACAGTTTCTCATTCTCATCCCTTTACTATTCCATATTTTTTCACATAAGCAAATTATGCCACTAGTGCCTCACTTACTAGCAAATCTTCTCAAGCTTCGACTAACACCCATAGTGGTACCCAGACCACTACTTCCAATTCTAATGCTTCAAACAATGCCAACAATGCAACCCAAACCCATCAACTTCTATTACAAAATCTTAATCAAATGAATGATTTTCAAGCTAAAAATGTAAATGCAAAATCACCTTATTTATCTTTAAACCCACCCACAACAGATGTCATGGAGCACACATAACTAAAATGTTACCCCACTTTCTCTTTGGGATACCCATTGTAATATTATCCCTCAACCTCCTCTTGTCAATAAGACAATCAATCATCTTCAAAATGAGCATATTACATATCAAATTTCTAATATTGATATAGGAGGTATCACCCCTACCATTTATTACAATGGATCAACTAATCTTACCCTTCATCTAAAAACATTTGGAAATATATATAAAGATTGGGTCAAACTAAATACTTTTGAATTTACCAAGATATTAGCCAAAACTCTCATGGGTGATATTCGATTAGTACAACTATCATAAAACTCACTCCATTACTAGTTTGGAAGATTTAGTAAATGATCTAGCCCAAGAGTTCCAAACTAGTGATCTTACTGAGAATACCTTGGCCTATTTTATAAATTGTAAACAACTTGAGACCAAAACTACCTAAGCTTCCATTAAATGATGGAAGACTTTGTCTAACAAATTCAAACATAATATGGTAGATGACAACCTCTTTCATCTCTTTACTAACACTCTTTTTTCCAAATTGCAATGTCAAGTCCAGACTCTTTTTTCACATACTTTGGAGGAGCTTATTGATGAAGCTAAATGTCAATATTTCCTTATGCATCAATTCAGCCATCCTAACCTTCTACGGGTACTTGCATGTTACTTAATAAAAATAATCATCATTCTACTAGTGATCATGTCATAGACTCTTATGACACCATTCACACTATTCAATTTATTATTCCTAACCAATTTTCGGAACAAGTTTCCCCTCCTAACCAATTCAACAATCCTAATTTCTCTTAAACTAATAACATCAATGTTTAAAAACTTTATCCTCAATAGAATTACTAAAACATCTACCAAGGCCTCTCTCATGAGAACTTGATCCCACACATCCTATGAAATCTTGGTATGATCTACATAAATTTTGTTGGTTTCACGCTAGTTAGGATCATTCTCATGAGATGTCTAGACATCTTAATAATTTGTATATGGATTACATTCTTGGTCCCAATTTTGACCATGATTCTATCATTCTCTAATGCCAACAAGCCTATGACATTGCTTTCAAAGCCCATGAAATAAATACTAAATCTCAAGCTTTAAAACAAGCTAATGCTCATTTGGCCATCTATAAAGATCCTCTTCCAAATCACCAAGACACCCAAGACAAGCCCAACCCTTCTACAAATAATGTTGATGGTCTTCTTGATCTAACTCCTAAAGAGAATGTGGTTAATATGACTAATATGTGAAGGGTGGTTGCTTTCGTTGATCTTTAACCCATCTACACACCTTCATTTTCTTATACATTTCATGTTATCCAAGATTCTTCTCCAACTCACTTAAATGATATGGGGCAAGATGACCTATATCTTTTGATGAACCAATTCCAACACCTCCCTTGGATAACACTTCCCATTCTATTTCTACCATCCCTCCATCTTCTTTACCCAACACCAATGACACTCATGCTTCTGTCAATACTTTTAGTAATTCTCAATCCCAACCTGCATCAACTTTTCCATCTTCTCAACATAATCTAAAAACTTGTCCTCTAACCAAACCTTTTTCCTCTTATCCATATTATTTCACATGTACTTTAGCTCCTCCTTCCAAGGACATCCTGTAACACTATACACATCTTTCCAACAATCTTCTTATGGGTTATGATTAGTGGGATCCTATCACAAAACTCAATAATCTCCCATCTCAAATCCCATTTCTGAAACTTATGAGGACCTCTCTGCATCATCATAACCACCTTATGTAGCTTTTGTTTGAAATGAACATCTCTCATCCTCCCCTAGTAGGACACAAAGTAACCTTATATGGATCCAAAGATAAAATTATCCAATAGTGTGAAGATATGTCCATGAATTTTGATAAAAGCATGGACACTTCTCTTTCCCTCAAATTTTCCATTACTTCTATGATTCCTAATGAGATTATACTTCATACGTATGATCCTCCTCTTTTCATTAGTGTTCAAATTAGTGATATCCAAGTTAAATATGCCCTGATTGATGAGGGTTCTGACACTTGTGTTGATTCTCTTAATTTTATCAAAAGCCTTTGATATTCCAAATACAATCTCAAGTGCGCACACAACACATGTCAAGGATATGACTACAAGCAAATGCTTCCTCAGGTTGCATGTGGCTCCCCATAGCTATCCCACCTATCATCATTCATGTAAAGGTGATGATATTTAACTTTCCTCTATCTTACAACATTTTTGCTTGGTAGGCCATGGACTCATCATATGAGATTAGTTGCCTCTTTCACTTTCTAATGCATCAAATTCCCTCATAGTAGAGCCATCAATAGGATTCAGGGTGACACTAACCCTTTGACTTTTGAATAATTCTAAGACTAGGGTGTATTCAAGATTCCTACCATTGAACCCTTGCCGAGAATTCCATTTCATGAATCTCAATGATTTAAATTTTTCATCAATTCCACTTGAGGTTATAATCATCATCCTAAACTCATCAAGATTATTCCCCCTAAGCTCCTAGATTCTGATGATGATGAGCCTAACGAGATCAATTTTAAAATTCAAACTTTTGATGTCTCACCTTGTCTCATCTCTCAGCTTCATGCTTATTTTCAACCTCATTCTTGTCAACCACCTCGTGATGACATCATTATTGTCTTAACCAAGACTCAGCATTCCATTCATCACACCACATTGAATGATAAGGTCATCCCTACCTATGTCATTGATCTTCATACACCTAATTATGATAATGGCTATACCTTACATGATCCATTCTTAGGATGTCTTCTTCAGTCCCATATGCTGAGATTATCCATTATCATTCCTCTTTGCTTTAGTCTTTTAGTATGTCTTCTCATATTCCATTGTATATCATTTCTAATTTTAGTATTTTTCCTCTTTATCATAGGGTAAAAATGGTGCAGACACCTTTGAGTTCTAAATAAACTCGTACGAGTATGCTTATGGATCATGCTATGACTAGGACTTATCACTTTACTAGATATCATGACCCTTATAGCCTACTTATCCCTCAGATGCATGCGACTCTCCTTTAGCCTTTTATTGACCCCACCCTTTCCTTAGTAGAGCTTAGTTTGAATCACATTCCCATACCCATTTCATCTAAGTCTCTTCCTAATTCTAATCATATTTTTCCATTCATCGAGCCTTATCCAATCTCTCCACCATCCCCACCTTCTCTTAGTGATGGTTTTCTCCCTTTACTACATCTGGTTCCTTCATCCGTCAAATGGATCCTTGTGATATTCATAAAGTTATCAATCATTGGACTAGAGATTTTCCCCTATACCAAGATCCTTATGCTTTTGTTACACCTCCTCCTGTGAGTACACCTTTCAAGACTACTCATAGGCATATCTATTATTTCCATAACACAGAAAATCATTCATCCAAGCATTATCAAAAGTTGTGATAATATATTGAACTTGCATCCTACTACTCCTCAATCTTCAAACAAGGCTATACTTCTTCCAAAAGTATTACGATTATCATCCTAAGTATGGTGAGGTATATTATTTTTGGCATCAATATGGCATGCATCACACCAATCATTGTTTCATTCTTTAACAACATCTTAAATATCACCTATTAAATATTCTCTAACCTTCTACTATTCTTCCCATAGGTCATTCTTACAATAAGGCTTCCCCTTCTTCCCCAGGGTTCCACGTCTTGTGGTTCTATCTCCTCATGTGGTCCCTTATTCACCTCTTGTTCACTTCCCCTTCTTCCCCATGGCTCCACCTCTTGTGGTTATATCTCCTCCTATGGTCCCTTCTTCACCTCTTGTTCCTCCACCCGTGAATCCCTCACCCATAGATCCTTCTCCACTAGTGAGTCCGTCACTATGGAACTTCCCTCACCCATGGATCCTTCTCCATTGGTGATTCTCTCACCCATGGTTGCTTTCCCACCAGTGACCCCTTCATCTCATGTAGATTCTACTCCCATGCATTCTCTTGAACATCCCTTGCTTGATAATCCTCCTCATCATGATCCTTCAAGCATTCATACCTTTTCTATTGAGGATATTTTCCGTGAAGTATTTACCTAGCTTTCAATGAAGATTGATGAGATATTAGATGATGCTCACATTTAAATTCATAAAGACTTATCAGATGTTATGGATAATGTGTGTGGGCAAATCTATTAATACTTATGAACACATACATGGTGTTCTTACATTTTCATTTGGATTAGATGTGTGATCTAGCTTTATATTTATCTATTTTTTATATATCATTTGATATTGTGTCAAATTCTTATTTATCTTACATGGTGACTTTGGTTTTACATTTTATATTGCTTATGATGTCACTATGTTCTCTTATGGATTTTTTCTTTATCACTACTTTCTTTTTCTTCATGTGTTCATTTCTTATAGCTCCCTTGTTATCTTTTTCATGATTGTTTGATCTCTTATCTCTATAAACATGGATAATTGTTATTGTGACTTGGTTATACAAACCTTGCTCCCTTTAGTCATTCCTTCTTTACCAAGTGATTAGTTAGCAAAGAATTCCTCTCATTATAATCTCCTTTCACCAGTCCACTTTGGATCTCCTTTATTCCCCTCTATTCCCTTTCACAAACTAAGCATATACATGGTTGAGACTCGACAAAACATATTGGTTCATAGTTAATTCTAAGTGTCCTATTCAATCTTATCTTTGGTTACTTAGATTCCTTTAGCTTAAGCCTAAATCTCATTCGTGTGTATCATTATGTCTCTCATGATTGATGATTCCAAGTCTATATGTATGAGGAATATTAAAAAATCCATAAAAACATTAAAAAACTAAATCATTTAATGAAAATCAATGATCCAAAAGGCAATATTCAAAATTCTCAAAAGTTAAATCACAATAAAAGATGTGATTCTAAGCATATCTCCTTTTTCTAGTTGAAGATCAAACTCCACAGTTGGCCTCATGTTAGAGCTAAGGTCTATTGGGGTATGTTAGGCCATTAGATTAGGAAAGGAGAATAGAAAAATATTTTAGTGTTATCTACTTTATCATGCAATTACCCAATCTTTGTAGTATACTAACAGCTTAATAAGGGGTCCTGAGGAACAAGAATCACATTGTGGGAAGGTAGGTATATTTTACTTTTCTTGTTCAAAACTACCTACATGAGTTGATCTTAGTAGCACACTTATTTTCCTAAAAATCTTTATGTATATAGCAAACATGTATCCTCTGTATATGTATCGTCACTAGTCACTTAGTGTCTTCTCATGTCCTTAGCATGTCTCATGTCTTCTAAGGTCTTCTCATAAGATGCCT